>PIJE02001457.1:78191-123191 GCA_002895965.2 Coryphaenoides rupestris
TGCCATAATAAGCTTTATAATAATTACTCAGGAGATCAAGAGCTCAGAGTATAGAGCGGACAGGAAGGTTGCTGGTTCGATCCCCGGGCTCCTCCCCCTCCTAGCTAAGTGTGGAGGTGTCCCTGAGCAAGACACCACCTAACCCTACCTGCTCCTGACGTGTTGGTTGTTACCTTGCATGGTTGACACCGCCGTCGGTGTATGAATGGGTGAATGTGAGGCAATACTGTAAAGTGCTTTGGATAAAAGCGCGATATAAATGCAATCCAACAACCGCTATTGCCTCCTGAAATACTGCCGCCCCCAAACAACAAGAGAAGTCTGGAACCCCAATTTGACATGTCAGTCAAAAGGAATGGAAAGAAAGGTGACTCACTGACGACCAGGTAGACGGCGTCGGACACGGTGGCGGCCGCGACGGACGCCCGACACTGCACCTCGCCGCCCCGGACCGCCGGCGCCCTCAGCACGCTGGTGGCGTTGACCAGCCCCCCCTGAGGCTGGGAGGTGGTGGTGTTGTAGAGGTCACTGCTGAACGCCACCCCGTCCAGCCACCAGGTCACCGCGGGCACGGGGAACCAATGGAACGCCTCGCACCGGAACTGCGCCTCCTCGCCCTGGTTCACCGTCAGGTTACCGGACAGGATGCTCACCGTGCCTCGCTCTGAGAGAGACAGAGAGAGAGACAGAGAGACAGAGACAGAGAGACATTATGCATACTCTGATTTATGTATTTGATTGCAATATTGCAGTTTTGTTTACACATTTATTTATTGTAGAATATCTGTAATTGTATAGTTCCCATGCAAATAAAGCTTGATGATTTGAATTGAGACGGAGAGAGAAACAGAGAGAGAGAGAGAGACAGATAGAGGGAGACAGAGAGAGAGACAGAGAGAGGGACAGCGATAGAGAGAGACAGATAGAGAGAGAGACAGAGAGACAGAGATAGAGAGAGACAGAGATGGAGAGAGATAGAGAGAGAGACAGATAGAGAGAGCGACAGATAGAGAGAGCGACAGAGAGAGAGACAGAGAGAGGGACAGCGAAAGAGAGAGACAGAGAGACAGAGATGGAGAGAGACAGATAGAGAGAGCGACAGAGAGAGACAGCGATAGAGAGAGACAGATGGAGAGAGACAGATAGAGAGAGACAGAGAGAGACAGCGATAGAGAGAGACAGATAGAGAGAGACAGAGAGAGATAGAGAGAGACAGAGATGGAGAGAGACAGATAGAGAGAGACAGAGAGAGACAGCGATAGAGAGACAGATAGAGAGAGCGACAGAGAGAGAGAGACAGAGATAGAGAGGGACAGCGATAGAGAGAGACAGATAGAGAGAGAGACAACTAGAGGGAGTGACAGAGAGAGAGAGAGATAGAGAGAGACAGATGGAGAGAGACAGATAGAGAGAGAGACAACTAGAGGGAGTGACAGAGAGAGAGAGAGAGAAATACACATCAGAAGTGTTTTTTCATGGTCCAGTCTGTCTGCACACTGTGTTCCAGACAGCTGTACCAGACCCAAATTAGGGATTCTGTGTACGACAGCACTCTGGAGTCCACTAACTTCAAGACGTTAACAGATCGATACATGATTGATATAGATTCCAAATTAAACTATTGAATTGGAAAGATTTAAACCTCCTTCCTGCGCTAACTGTCTCCCGGCCAATCGGAAGTGTCCATCCCTCCGGGGACCAATCGCTGCCCGGTGCCGATCGACCTCCAAGTGCCAAGGCTCCGCCCGTCTTCCACAGGACGGATGTTCAGCGATCACTACTATCTGAACACCACCAACACTAAATACCTATCCAAATGCTGCACATCTATTATACATCCTATAGATCGATATGTACAATATATACATTTGTAAGTATCTATCTTTTTAGTGAGGAGTCTCTGTAGTCAGACAAAGTGCAGCGAGTGCAGCTTTTAGTCAAAATGACTTCAATCGTCATGTTGGATTTGCATCAGCAGTCAAAGTGGGAGTGTGCGCTGCGCTCGAGCAAGCAGGTGCACGCAGGTGTGTCGTCACAAGGTAGTAGCACTGGCCAGGCGGGTGCTCCGGACAGCAATGGCAGACAGATTGTGACCAGTTAGTAGACCATTTATTGAGAACGGGTCCAAAGGTACAGGTGTCCAACACACAAGGACGGATTAATATAAAACAGATGCATAATATAAAGATAAAGCACCTGACGTCTGTGCACCTCACTCCCCTTCGCCACTGTGGAGAGACCGCGTGCTCTCCACTAGTTATCCCGTCGGAAGTGACGCAAGCCAAACCTAACGAGGCAAACGCTGTATAACAAGAGGTGCGCCCCCTAGTGGCGCTATTCAATGTCTGACCGTTACAGTGTCCGTCACTCAGGCCACGCCTCCTCTCCTCTCCTCTCCTCTCCTCTCTCTGCTCACATGATGGAGCGCCACCACCACCCATCACCACCACCATTAATCGCCTGTCACTCGGCTGGCATGTTGTGGTGCCTCTGAAAAGGAAGCCATGTATCACACATGTCCCGTTTCGGCAGAGCGCGGCGAGGACGGGACCGCGGTTGCTTCTAGAGTTCCCTGGGAAACGTTGAGTTGTGTTGTTCAGCGTTGTTCTCCTGGCTGCTGCCTCAACGGAGAGGGTTCTGGGTCAGATGAGGGTAGGCCCACTACTAGTTAGCCATTGAAGACTAAGAACACGTCAATCAACGTCAAATCAAACTGCAGCGTGATATCTGCATGACCATCAAGGAAAGATCACCTGACCTGCACTAATTCAACTAATATTCATATTAATACAAAATTTGAAATAGTATTATCGAGCAAAACAAGGTGTTATTCTTATAATAACGGCATACGAATAGCAGTAAACGTTTTCCATTATTTTTGTTGCTGTTGTTGTTGGTTGTGATCTAATTGCTTATTTTTTATATATATTTTTATTCTTTTTTGATTCTAATTTGAATTTGTACAATTTCCAGACAATGACTTTCTGTTTAACGTTCAATGTTACGCACCAATCCACAAAAGCACATTCCTTGTCTGTGAAAACTACTTGGCAATAAACCAGTTTCTGATTCTGATGTCGTTGTTGTTGTTGATGATGTTGTTGGTGATGTTGTTGGTGATGTTGTTGTTGTTGTTGTCGGTGATCCACCCACCTTGCACGGAGAGCTGTGCGGTCTGCGGCCCGGGGAGGCCCTGCACGGTGCACACCACGGGCCCGCTGTCGCTGCGCTGCGCGGCCACGATGCTGAACTCCCAGACGGTCGTGGCGCCCGTGGAGACGTTGCGAGCCTCGTAGCGCGGCTCGAACGCGTCCACGCCGACCCCCGTGATGGTCAGCACCAGCAGGTCGGCCACGTTCCACGTCATGATGGACCAGGACGTGCCGCTGGCCACGCTGCAGTTGAAGCTGACCCGGGAGCCCAGCAGCACGGCGGCGGTTAGCGGCTCCAGCTGGACCTGCGCCGATGCCACTGGGAGGGGAGGGAGAACCGGCGGCCCAAATCTGTTAGCATATGCGGCTCACTATTTTAACCACTCTTGCTAACGACGCGTTTGTGCAAAGCAACGTGCGGTTCATGTGTTCTCATACATTAATAAGCAGGCCAATATTTCATGTGAATTGCTCAAGGATGCATACTAAGGTTTGAGTCCAGAACGTTCCCGCTGGGTTCGAACACCCAAACTGAGTTCACGTATCATAACGTAATTCAGGCCATTTATTACGAGCAGTTAAAACATTTTTTACTAACTTCTCTACTCTAACTATCTGTTGTCTGGCTCGTTGTGGCGTGAGTTGCGTTCTTATTTGGACTTTGACCCTGTGCTACTATTGAAACCACACTCCTTGTTAAAGTATCAGGAAATCCCAGTGAGTGTACGCACATTTCCGTTTCTACGACCTCCAGTAATTTGTTGCCGCAGTTTGACAATGATTGTCCAAAATTGTTCGAATTTAGAAAAAAGTTCAGAGTGAAATCCTACTCCAATACATTGCATTGTTCTCATCCTAGAGCAAGATGCCTCCTAACTCCTACATGTAGCATCATCGAGCAAGATGCCTCCTAACACGTACATATAGCATCTTAGACCAAGATGCCTCCTAACTCCTACCTGTAGCATCATCGAGCAAGATGCCTCCTAACACGTACATATAGCATCTTAGACCAAGATGCCTCCTAACTCCTACATTGCATTGTTCTCATCCTAGAGCAAGATGCCTCCTAACTCCTACATATAGCATCTTAGACCAAGATGCCTCCTAACCCCTACCTGTTGCATGCTAGGGCAAGTTCCCACCTAACTCCTACCTGATTCTTTGCTGAAGTGACTGAAATCTGGTTAAAAGCATCTCCTAAATACTAAACAGCACATAAACAGCTACACACTGCCACTCCCTTGTGTAGTGATGCATGCAGGTGGGGCTGTGTACTGAGAGCTATTTCTAGTGTGTATTGTATTCTGGACAAACACGTATCATTAGAAACATGACTGACTCTGTATTTTGCTGTTGGCATCCACTGGCAACTCCAACTGGTTGGGTTATGAAAAAAAAACCTAGAAGACAACGCGCGTCTTTGTTCGGGCATCTTGTCGTTTGCTAAGGGTGCATCGGCCATTGTTACTTTTTGAGGTCGGAAGTTTGAAAGCCAAACAATCATCAATCCTGTCTGATGTTTGGCCTGATCATGATGAACATGAATGGTGAACTTTCACCACAGGCCACCTTTTGAACAGGTCGACCAGAAACACGGTTTGAGATTAGTCAAGTATGTGAAAATATATACACATACAAAAAGTATTCAATATGTATATGTAAAACATACATGTCCTCAGCCGTGGTAGAAATTGTGCGTTGTGTGGGTTTCTGTTCCTTGCTCCGCTAATATCATAATAACAAACTAGTAGTCATTAAGAATATGTCCAAATGGTGTCGCACACGAAAGCACACGCATGCACACACATGCACACAAACACACACCCTCACAGACAAACCCACCCTCGCACACACACACCCTCACACACAAACACACACACTCGCTTACACACTCACACTTATCACTATACTCTACTATCAGCGGTATTGAAAGAAGGTCATGTGTAGAGAGGCTGACCTCCAGACCAGAACAGCAGTAGGAAGGTGAGCAGGTGGTGGTTCATGGCGTCCATTCAACAATCATAGTTTCCTTCGGACTCTGAAAGACAACAAGCAAAAACAAACAACTCATTTGGAATCTACACCATAATACAAGATTGGTCTATAAAGACTTATTGTACAATTATTTGAGGAGGCATTTCCCTGTTTGTGGTTTCAGTTTTTTATCTTAGAGCATGACTTATATAAGTCATAGCATAAGTTATAACTTATATAACTTATATACACAATATTATATTCTTCACAACATTGAAGAATTCATAATAATTCTTCAGGTACATGAGTTAAGCGAATCAAGGAAACTCCAGTGTATTCACTGATTCAGAGTTATTTTAATACTTTAATTCTGATTTATATTCCATGAAATCAAAACGGCGCCTTTTCAGATTTCAATATGAAACTCAGAAAGTAGTACCAAAGACAGTAGTTTATGAAAGTATAAAGCTAAAAAAAACAAGGAAACAAGTCATCAATACAAAATACGTACACACAGAATCATGACTCTTCTCCAGTGGATGAAAGTCAATGATGACGAATAACTAGATAAGACATAACTACCGTTGGAGCTGAGTATCGGCAACAATAGGCCCTACAAAACAAGATGTTGTGTTCGGTGGTGCCTCCCCTCGCAGGATTCCCAGCCAGACCTGCCTCGTAAGCCCTTCATAAAACACACCTGTCCGGGGACAAACCCCACTTAGCACTCCAACGAAACCCTTTTGTGCTCCTCTAACCCAGCCCGGGTGAATCACTGCTTTCAAACAAGTTTGGCCGTCCCTCGCTGTGTGTGTGTTGGGTTGTAATGGTTAACGGAGGGAACCACGGCAAGTTCACAGTTAACAACAAACAACAAAAATAAAAAGTGAAATGAAGTGAGTCTTCCGTTGAGTGCATCGGGGACCTGTTCCCACGGGCTGTCAAGTATCCCTTAACCCCAGAGGGGGATAAAACACATCATTCATCTGTTAAGCCAACAGGTTCTCATCAACCCTCTCTTCATCTCCAAACCCTCTCAGAAAATCCAAAAATAGTACAAAATCCCCTGAAACACACACACACACTCACACACACACACACACACTCACACCCACTCCCCTCCCCCTCAAGTATTTGACCCACCTGGACTCACATCATGACAGACCTTTCTGTGGGTTCTCAGCGTGGATCGTGGATGGCTTCCTGGAACAGGACTCGCTGAGCTGAGCGCTGAAGGGAGTCCACCCCGCCTGGGTGGCACCCTTTGCTTGGCCTGGGACCAAAGTCCAGCCTCCACACCCCTCCCGTCCCGGACCAAACATCATGAGTTTGATCTGATTTGCATACCTGGGAGCCGCCCCCCGTGTGGACCGTAGGACCTCCTCAGGGGTTGGCTGGCTGACGTCTCAGTGTGTGTGTGTGCGTGTGTGTGTACGTGTGTGTGTGTGTGTGTGTGTGTGTGTGGGGGGATACTGAATGCATGCCTGAAGGGCTCACAATAACCATAGTCGTCTGGTAGCCAGGCAACAGATGAATGAGTGACATCAACACACAAATAATGTGCATTATTTTTGTTGCTGCTGCTGCTGCTTTTGTTGTTGTTGTTGTTGTTGTTGTTAGATGAGAACTGTTCAAATCCGCAGCAGTATCTGTGTTCACTGTTGTATTGTGAACATACTGTATGACTGTAAGCCTGTATCCCTCCCTGATTACTCAGTCAGGTGTTTACTTTATGACACATTTATAGATATAGCCCTGCCCACACCCATCATATCGAAACGCCGTAGCCCCGCCCACATCCATCATATCGAAACGCCGTAACCATGCCCATAGCCATCATATTCTAAACACCGTAACCCCGCCCACAGCCATCATATTCTAAACACCGTAGCCCCGCCCACATCCATCATATCGAAACGCCATAACCCCGCCCACAGCCATCATATTCTAAACAACGTAGCCCCGCCCACAGCCATCATATTGAAACATCGTAGCCCCGCACAGCCATCATATTCTAAACACCGTAGCCCCACACACAGCCATCATATTCTAAACACCGTAGCCCCACACACAGCCATCATATTCTAAACAACGTAGCCCGCCCACAGCCATCATATTGAAACATCGTAGCCCCGCACAGCCATCATATTCTAAACACCGTAGCCCCACACACAGCCATCATATTCTAAACACCGTAGCCCCGCCCACAGCCATCATATTCTAAACACCGTAGCCCCGCACACAGCCATCATATTCTAAACACCGTAGCCCCGCCCACAGCCATCATATTCTAAACACTGTAGCCCCGCCCACACCCATCATATTGAAACACCGTAGCCCCGCCCACAGCCATCATATTGAAACACCGTAGGCCCCGCCCAACATCCATCATATGGAAACACCGTAGCCCCGCCCACAGCCATCATATTCGAAACACCGTAGCCCCGCCCACACCCATCATATCGAAAACCGTAGCCCCGGTGTCTATTTTATTTTATATTATATATTTTTAGTTAATTTTATTGTGTGTGAAGCGATTTTGGGTACCTAGAAAAGCGCTATATAAATTACATGTATTATTATTATTATTATTATTATTATATAATATTGCGTCACTCGGTCACCTCGTTCAACGGTCCGTGGGTTTAACGAAGAGAGAGGCGGGACTTCTGACAGAGACACATCCGTTTCCGGTACATGTTTCGGCTCTTGCGTTGTCGATTTGTTTCAGGATTATTGCATCCTATAGATCGATATGTACAATATATACAACATTTACATTTACATTTAGGGCATTATTATTATTATATACATTATACACAACGTATCTCCAATGCATAATTTATGTTCTCTTCAATGTCTTGCCTATAAATGGCCAATGTTATTGCTGAGAGCAAGCATTTCGGGAACATCATTCGGGAAATCTGGGGCGGGCGTGTTGATGGAGGTTCTGGCGTTGAGGTTTCGTGTCTTCGATCCCTGAGCCTTCATCTAATCACCATGTGATACCACAGCCCAGGAGGTCCCAGACCCCCCCTGCAGGCCGGTCTGAGCTGGGATTACTTAGCTGACCAATAACAAAGAGGAAAAAAACAGGAAAACTTTCACAGGGTGCTAATATCTCCGTTCACGTCTCCATTTGTAAGTATCCATCTTTTTAGCGAGGAGTCTCTGTAGTCAGACTGCGAGCACCAATCGCAGTGACGTGCTTCCACTAGTTATCCCGTCGGAAGTGACGCAAGCCAAACCTAACGAGGCAAACGCTGTATAACAAGAGGTGCGCCCCCTAGTGGCGCTATTCAATGTCTGACCGTTACAGTGTCCGTCACTCAGGCCACGCCTCCTCTCCTCTCCTCTCCTCTCCTCTCTCTGCTCACATGATGGAGCGCCACCACCACCCATCACCACCACCATTAATCGCCTGTCGCTCGGCTGGCATGTTGTGGTGCCTCTGAAAAGGAAGCCATGTATCACACATGTCCCGTTTCGGCAGAGCGCGGCGAGGACGGGACCGCGGTTGCTTCTAGAGTTCCCTGGGAAACGTTGAGTTGTGTTGTTCAGCGTTGTTCTCCTGGCTGCTGCCTCAACGGAGAGGGTTCTGGGTCAGATGAAGGTAGGCCCACTACTAGTTAGCCATTGAAGACTAAGAACACGACACTGAAAGTCAATCAACGTCAAATCAAACTGCGGCGTGATATCGTCAAAGGAAAGATCACCTGACCTGCACTAATTCAACTAATATTCATACTAATACAAAATTTGAAATAGTATTATCGAGCAAAACAAGGTGTTATTCTTATAATAACGGCATACGAATAGCAGTAAACGTTTTCCATTATTTTTGTTGCTGTTGTTGTTGGTTGTGATCTAATTGCTTATTTTTTATATATATTTTTATTCTTTTTTGATTCTAATTTGAATTTGTAGAATTTCCAGACAATGACTTTCTGTTTAACGTTCAATGTTACGCACCAATCCACAAAAGCACATTCCTTGTCTGTGAAAACTACTTGGCAATAAACCAGTTTCTGATTCTGATGTCGTTGTTGTTGTTGATGATGTTGTTGGTGATGTTGGTGATGTTGTTGTTGTTGTTGTCGGTGATCCACCCACCTTGCACGGAGAGCTGTGCGGTCTGCGGCCCGGGGAGGCCCTGCACGGTGCACACCACGGGCCCGCTGTCTCTGCGCTGCGCGGCCACGATGCTGAACTCCCAGACGGTCGTGGCGCCCGTGGAGACGTTGCGAGCCTCGTAGCGCGGCTCGAACGCGTCCACGCCGACCCCCGTGATGGTCTAGCCCACCAGCCAGGTCGGCCCACGTTCCACCGTCATGATGGACCAGGACGTGCCGCTGGCCACGCTGCAGTTGAAGCTGACCGCGGCGAAGCCCAGGCAGCACGGCGGGGGTTAGCGGCTCCAGCTGGACCTGCGCCGATTGCCACTGGGAGGGGAGGGAGAACCAGCGGCCCAAATTCTGTTAGCATATGGCGGCTCCACTATATCTAGCTTAACGACGCGTTTGTGCAGAGCAACGTGCGGTTCATGGTTGTCTTCTCGATACATTAACTAAGCAGGCCAATATTTCATGTGAAATGCTCATACGGATGCAGTACCTAAGGTTTGGATCCAGAAACGTTCCCGCTGGGTGATCGAACACTCCAAAACTGAGTTCACGTATCAATGTGTAACTGCGATAACGTAATTCAGGCCATTTATTACGAGCCTAGTTAAAATTTTTTTACTAACTTCTACTTCTAACTATCTGTTGTCTGGCTCGGTTGTGGCGTGAGTTGCGTTCTTATTTGGACTTTGACCCTGTGCTACTATTGAAACCACACTCCTTGTTAAAGTATCAGGAAATCCCAGTGAGTGTACGCACATTTCCGTTTCTACGACTCTCAGTAATTTGTTGCCGCAGTTTGACAATGTTGTCCAAAATTGTTCGATATTTAGAAAAAAGTTCAGAGTGAAATCCTAACTCAATCCATCGCATTGTTATCATCCATACGAGCAAGATGCCTCCTAACTCCTACCTGTAGCATCATCGAGCAAGATGCCTCCTAACTCTACATATGCATCTTAGAACCAAGATGCCTCCTAACCCCTACCTGTTGGCATTGCTAGGGCAAGGTTCCCACCTAACTCCGTACCTGGATTTCTTTTGCTGAAAGTGACTGGAAAATCCTGGTTAAAGATCTCGCTAAAATACTAAAACAGCACATAAAACAGCTACACCACTGCCAACTTCCCTTTGTGTAGTGATGCATGCAAGGTGGGGCTGTGTACTGAGAGCTAATTTCCTAGTGTGTATTGTATTCTTGGACAAAAGACGGTATCATTTAGAAAACATTGACTGACTCTGTTATCTTGCTGTTGGCATTCCACTGGCAACTCCAACTGGTTTGGGTTATGAAAAACCAAAAACCTCGAAGACAACGCCGCCGTTCTTTGTTTCGGTGCATCTTGTCGTTTGCTTAAGGGTGGCAATCGGCCATTTTGTTACTTTTTGAGGTCGGAAGTTTGAAAGCCAAAACAATCATCAATCCTGTCTGATGTTTGGCTGATCATGATGAACATGAATGGTGAACTTTCACCACAGGCACCCTTTTGAACAGGTCGACCAGAAGAAAACATGGTCGAGATTAGTCAAGTATATGAAAATATATACACATACAAAAAGTAAAAAGTATTCAATATGTATATGTAAAACATACATGTCCTCAGCCGTGGTAGAAATTGTGCGTTGTGTGGGTTTCTGTTCCTTGCTCCGCTAATATCATAATAACAAACTAGTAGTCATTAAGAATATGTCCAAATGGTGTCGCACACGAAAGCACACGCATGCACACACATGCACACAAACACACACCCTCACAGACAAACCCACCCTCGCACACACACACCCTCACACACAAACACACACACTCGCTTATCACACTTATCACTATACTCTACTATCAGCGGTATTGAAAGAAGGTCATGTGTAGAGAGGCTGACCTCCAGACCAGAACAGCAGTAGGAAGGTGAGCAGGTGGTGGTTCATGGCGTCCATTCAACAATCATAGTTTCCTTCGGACTCTGAAAGACAACAAGCAAAAACAAACAACTCATTTGGAATCTACACCATAATACAAGATTGGTCTATAAAGACTTATTGTACAATTATTTGAGGAGGCATTTCCCTGTTTGTGGTTTCAGTTTTTTATCTTAGAGCATGACTGTGTGCATACACACAAATAACTTATATAACTTATATACACAATATTATATTCTTCACAACATTGAAGAATTCATAATAATTCTTCAGGTACATGAGTTAAGCGAATCAAGGAAACTCCAGTGTATTCACTGATTCAGAGTTATTTTAATACTTTAATTCTGATTTATATTCCATGAAATCAAAACGGCGCCTTTTCAGATTTCAATATGAAACTCAGAAAGTAGTACCAAAGACAGTAGTTTATGAAAGTATAAAGCTAAAAAAAACAAGGTAACAAGTCATTAATACAAAATACGCACACACAGAATCATGACTCTTCTCCAGTGGATGAAAGTCAATGATGACGAATAACTAGATAAGACATAACTACCGTTGGAGCTGAGTATCGGCAACAATAGGCCCTACAAAACAAGATGTTGTGTTCGGTGGTGCCTCCCCTCGCAGGATTCCCAGCCAGACCTGCCTCGTAAGCCCTTCATAAAACACACCTGTCCGGGGACAAACCCCACTTAGCACTCCAACGAAACCCTTTTGTGCTCCTCTAACCCAGCCCGGGTGAATCACTGCTTTCAAACAAGTTTGGCCGTCCCTCGCTGTGTGTGTGTTGGGTTGTAATGGTTAACGGAGGGAACCACGGCAAGTTCACAGTTAACAACAAACAACAAAAATAAAAAGTGAAATGAAGTGAGTCTTCCGTTGAGTGCATCGGGGACCTGTTCCCACGGGCTGTCAAGTACCCCAGAGGGGGATAAAACACATCATTCATCTGTTAAGCCAACAGGTTCTCATCAACCCTCTCTTCATCTCCAAACCCTCTCAGAAAATCCAAAAATAGTACAAAATCCCCTGAAACACACACACACACTCACACACACACACACACTCACACCCACTCCCCTCCCCCTCAAGTATTTGACCCACCTGGACTCACATCATGACAGACCTTTCTGTGGGTTCTCAGCGTGGATCGTGGATGGCTTCCTGGAACAGGACTCGCTGAGCTGAGCGCTGAAGGGAGTCCACCCCGCCTGGGTGGCACCCTTTGCTTGGCCTGGGACCAAAGTCCAGCCTCCACACCCCTCCCGTCCCGGACCAAACATCATGAGTTTGATCTGATTTGCATACCTGGGAGCCGCCCCCCGTGTGGACCGTAGGACCTCCTCAGGGGTTGGCTGGCTGACGTCTCAGTGTGTGTGTGTGCGTGTGTGTGTACGTGTGTGTGTACGTGTGTGTGTGTGTGTGTGTGTGTGGGGATACTGAATGCATGCCTGAAGGGCTCACAATAACCATAGTCGTCTGGTAGCCAGGCAACAGATGAATGAGTGACATCAACACACAAATAATGTGCATTATTTTTGTTGCTGCTGCTGCTGCTTTTGTTGTTGTTGTTGTTGTTGTTGTTGTTGTTAGATGAGAACTGTTCAAATCCGCAGCAGTATCTGTGTTCACTGTTGTATTGTGAACATACTGTATGACTGTAAGCCTGTATCCCTCCCTGATTACTCAGTCAGGTGTTTACTTTATGACACATTTATAGATATAGCCCTGCCCACACCCATCATATCGAAACGCCGTAGCCCCGCCCACATCCATCATATCGAAACGCCGTAACCATGCCCATAGCCATCATATTCTAAACACCGTAACCCCGCCCACAGCCATCATATTCTAAACACCGTAGCCCCGCCCACATCCATCATATCTAAACGCCATAACCCCGCCCACAGCCATCATATTCTAAACAACGTAGCCCCGCCCACAGCCATCATATTTGAAACACCGTAGCCCCGGCACAGCCATCATATTCTAAACACCGTAGCCCCGCACACAGCCATCATATTCTAAACACCGTAGCCCCGCCCACAGCCATCATATTCTAAACACCGTAGCCCCGCACACAGCCATCATATTCTAAACACCGTAGCCCCGCCCACAGCCATCATATTGAAACACCGTAGGCCCCGCCCACATCCATCATATGGAACACCGTAGCCCCGCCCACACCCATCATATTGAAACACCGTAGCCCCGCCCACAGCCATCATATTGAAACACCGTAGCCCCGCCCACATCCATCATATGGAAACACCGTAGCCCCGCCCACAGCCATCATATTCGAAACACCGTAGCCCCGCCCACAGCCATTATATCGAAACACCGTAGCCCCGCCCACAGCCATCATATCGAAACACCGTAGCCCCGCCCACACCCATCATATCGAAAACCGTAGCCCCGGTGTCTATTTTATTTTATATTATATACTTTTAGTTAATTTTATTGTGTGTGAAGCGATTTTGGGTACCTAGAAAAGCGCTATATAAATTACATGTATTATTATTATTATTATTATTATTATTATATAATATTGCGTCACTCGGTCACCTCGTTCAACGGTCCGTGGGTTTAACGAAGAGAGAGGCGGGACTTCTGACAGAGACACATCCGTTTCCGGTACATGTTTCGGCTCTTGCGTTGTCGATTTGTTTCAGGATTATTGCAGGGCCGGACGTGTCGTTGCGCTAGACCGGGGAAACGCTGCGGCTCATGATCCCCTCTCTGCTTAGCGTCACCGGGAGCCTCGCTCACACTGTCCGGCGTGAAAGGGCGTTTTGTTGGTTGGGGGGGAGGTGGCTACAGAATCACACCTGCGCCAAGGTCGAACGAGACAAAGTGATAAGCCTGTGATAAAATAAGTAATAAATAAATAAATAAATAAAACTGTCTCAGCAGTGTCCAGCTGTGTAGAGAATAATACAAACCAGAGCAACTCTCTCGTTCAGCCATTGTCTTGGATGGGGTGTAGTTCGGCGTCCTGACCACTAGAGGGCTCCAGAGGACTGCCGTACACAGACCGTGAAGCGCCATTCAGTTCCCCATTCATGGCTCATGGGTTTCCCTCCAGCCAGGAAGTACACTATGTACTATTATCTGTATTATGTACTTTATAGAATACAGATAATGAGTCACTCCATGCTAGAATGCATTCAATATCCTACGAATGCATTCAAGATCCAACTTAAAAAAAATATACATATATCATCATTATCATCACTCTACACAGAACCAACTGTAGACTTGTATTACACATACGAACGTATAGGACTGCATACACAAAAGGATATTGTGGGCTGTGCATTTTTTTTATGGGCACAGCACGTGGACGGTTGTAGCTGGGACGTCTTAACGCAGTCCAGACACAGCTGCTATTATGCAGGGAGTAGGGAGAAAAACAGGAAATATATTGTAGGGTGGTGGGCCTACAGTGCTTATGGAAGTCCCCCCTAACAGTGTCCTACACAGCAGTGGGGGTGCCTGCGGTGTGACCCTCGGGATCATAAGTCACGGTCTACGGTTTTAAGGCTCATTATGCGTTCTTGACTTGGTCGGTGAACCGTCCTGTTGTCCTCTCAAGGGGTTTGTCACTTCAGACAAGTTCTGCTTGATTGGTTCTCCATGCATCTGCAGGCAGAGACACAGACACAGGGCCCCCATAGCATTACGCCCGGCGTGCAACAATGTGGTCACTGTTCGCATTGTGTTAGTGTGCACAACGGGTGCACAAATGATGTTGAGGAAATAGCTGGTTCTAAGAAGCCAGTTTATTTTTATTTCGTTCTTCAGGTGCTTACTTTAACTTTCAAAATGTCACTCCCTTCCTCACCCTGCTGTGACTTAATGTTGAGGTTTGGTGTGACAAAGTAGAGGTCTCGGTCGACAACGTGCCAGAGTATATGTGCGGTTGCGACATGGTTCTTCCTGTTACCTCATGCTGCAACAGAACACTTACATCATGTAACAAAAGAGTTGGTTATTGGTGGTTATTATAGTGCTTAAGGAAGCCGAAAACACATTCCACATTTCATGTTGACTACGAGACTGTCAAACCTGACCCGTATAAATCGTACCTGAGCTTAACCGTTCATACATCTCTACCACAGGTTTGTTGCTACTGGACCTGTGCAAGTGCAGCCTTAGCAGCCCGATTCTTTCAAGTCAAACATTGGCAAAATCAGAGCTTTATTGTCCTTTCAAAAAATAAATCATGTATTTTTGTCTCCTCGACTACAGCAGCTCACTGTTCAGCACCCACGGCCTGCCGTCTCGGCTCCAGCTGGTCCAGAACGCAGCTGCTAGACTGTTAACCAAGACACAGCACAGGTCACACATTACACCAGTGTTGGCTTCTCTACATCTTGTCAATCACTTTTAAAGCACAACGAGGTCTGGCCCCACTTCTTTTATCTGAATTGTTGTCACAGTGAGCTCACTCAGGTCTACAGACCAAGGCCTTCTGGTTGGCCTGAGCTCCATATCTCTCATGTCTACTGACCAAGGTCTTCTGGTTCTCCTGAGATATCTCAGGTCTACTGACCAAGGCCTTCTGGTTGTCCTGAGATCCATATCTCCCACTCTCTGGAACCGTGTTACCTTAGTCATTAAAAAGAATCAGTGGATAGCATTCAGAAGCTGTTAAGACACACTTGTTATTTTCTATTTTTAACATTCTATTCCATATTCTTTGAATTTTTTTTGAAGCTACTTTGAACCGCCTTAATAATCGAATCGAATCATAATCTAATAATACATGCATCGACTTGACCATTTCTAAATGCGTCAGTGTCGTGGAGGCATCCTGTGTACCGTGCCCCGCCCCCTCTGAACCGCCCAGCGATGGGCGTAGTAATCAGGCTTACCTGCCAGCCCAGATGGGAGGCCAGTGATCGCGCGCTCCTGAGTAAAAGATCCACTTATGTGCCCGAGTGCCATGACCTAGTCGGCGGTTGCACATTGTTAGATATGGGACGAAGCAGAGAGAGAGAGAGAGAGAGAGAGAGAGAGAGAGGTGCCTCTAGTCTCATAGTGCCAGCCTGTTAGCGCAAATGAATGCAAGGGCCTGAGACCTATCCCCCCCCCACCCCCCAAACACACACACACACACACACACACCTTGTCATAAATTCCTGTCCGTCCCAAATCAAAAGGCTTCCCCATGCACGCACCCTCTCTTGTATGCGTGCACCTGTAGTGCTTATTATAACACACACACACACACACACAACACAAAAGTTTGTCCCGTAGGCCGCTCCAACAACCTGTCTAATGAGTGTCGTGGGGGTCACTCCCTGAAGGGGAATTAGCATTAACGTCCAAGTGGCTTTGTGTTCATAGTACTAATACGTATCACAGCTGTGCACACACACCCACCACCTGTTGTTGGTCAGCAAGAGTGAAGCAACTCACAGTGAGAGAGAGAGAGAGAGAGAGAGAGAGAGAGAGAGAGAGAGAGAGAGAGAGAGAGAAAGAGGGAGATCAATGGAGGAGTCCTCCTCCTTCAAAGAGGATTTGTCTGAGGTCACCTTTACTTCCATCCCTGGAAGGATTAGGAGGTCTCTATTTCAGTAGGCCTAATATAAATTATGTTGCATGTTCCAATACAATACAGCCAGGCCTATGTATTGCATGCATACTTTGCAGTAGGCTTGGTGGTAAATTATTGAACATTTAGACATCCTTAAGACATCTGAGAGAGGGAGAGAGAGAGAGAGAGAGAGAGAGAGAGAGAGAGAGAGAGAGAGAGAGAGAATAGGGGGAGCCTGTCCTTATGAGATATCTGCCATTTTGTCGTCCTTTCTCCTTTTTCTATTCACTTTTTCTGTCTGTACCTTTAGACAGGATGTGGTGGGATAAGATCTAGACTGCAGACAAACCATTTTCTCTGGTTCCCTTGATTCAGAATGTGTTATATTGCCCATCTTTGCAGAATAATTAAGAGTAACGAAGCTATTATTATTATTATTAGTAGTAGTAGTAGTAGTATTACTACCCCACCACAGGACAACTTTACATGTAAAAGTGGGAAAGAAAGTCTGATCTGATTAATTCATAATTAACAGTGTGGTCTGTGTGTTTGTAAACCGTTGCAAAACAAAAGTAGTCGTGTTGTGTAGTCGTGAGTAAAACTACAGCAAGAAAACAAACAAACAAACAAACACACAAACACACACACACACACACACGGGGATCGCAACATACATGGTGGTTGCATTACTCAACCAGGACCGCTGATAGTGTAATCTGTAACCGACACTTTCACTCACTTATTTGTCATATAATATAATATAATATCATATATTATATTTGGGTACATTAAGCGATATAATCAATTCTGCACGAAACGACGCGTGCTCGGTGGTGGAGGAGGAGGAAGTGGTGGTGATGGAGGAGGAGGGGGGAGGGGCGGTGTTCGGTCGGCATGGCGGCCGCAGGAGGAAGCACCCTCTTCGGCTACTGGCTCAAGGACGTGGCCCCCTCGTTCCTCCCGTGATGGAGGAACTAACGTCGCCCGTCCGCCGTCCCTCGACGAATAAATAAGACTCGTTCCTTTATCATTATCCTTTATTATTTCAATAAGACGTGTTAAGTTCGTCGTTGTTGTTGTGGTGGTGTCGTGAATAAACTCTTTTAATAAGAACACGTCGCCATTTCTCTCAGCTTTATGGGGAGCCAACACGTATGGCCGACGGTTAGTTAGTCTATAAAGCTGCTCATAAAAGCGAAAAATGGAGGCTATTGTAACATATGTATGTGTGTGTATATATATATATATGTGTATTTATATCGATGAAGAGAGGGGGAATATGAATTATTATTATTTTTACGCCGCGGCGCTGAAGTCACAGACGGACACGTTCTCTTTTAATTCGTCCCAGCCGCCCATCTTGACTTGGCGGCAACGGGCATGTCGTGTGGGGGTGGGCGGGCGCAGGGCTAGCTGGGCGCTGGGCGGGAAGACGGATAACCTACATATCCGTGATTGACGTGCGGACGCGGCCACTCAGCGGGCGGCTGGGGTTTGAAATCGCGTCGTTGACGAGCGTCTCGGCCAATGAGAGGCCACCGGGGGGGCGGGACGGGGGGCGTGTCCCCGTGTCCGTCATGATTTGAATGGGGGAGGGGAGAAGGGGTGGGGGGGAATCCAATCCGGTTTCAGCCTGTTTCTGTTCCAATGGAATATTATCGTTCCGCTGCGCCGTAATACACCTTAGTTACAATCCTATACACAATATATATACCACTGTAGTTTCTCCTGTATTATTTCTATTTTTAAGTAGTTTTTTTGCGCGGTTTTTTCCCCTCTTCTTCCCTCTTTTGCTTTCGACAACCACCCCCCATACCACCACTGCCGCCACACACCCGTCATCAACCATGCCGAGAGCGAAAAAAGTGAGTGAAACGTTTTTTTTGTCGCTTTCGTCCATTCGCGTCATTCTAACGCTAATGTTCTAAACTGTTGCGAATTGCGTGCGAATTGCGTTGTTGTTGTTGTTGTTGTTGTTGCCGCCGCCGCGAGTGTGTGCGTGTGTTTTTTTTCGTGCTCTCGGCGCGTCTTCTTCGTGCGGATCTCCCCGCTGCTTTTGCTTTTTAAAGTGGTAGCTTCGCGTTGTGTTTGCGTGCACTGATTGCGTTTTATGCTGTTGTTGTTGTTCGTGCGTCTGCGTCTACATAATATTAATAAGAATAAAAATATCGCCATCGTAAAAAGGGGAACATTGTTGGTTTTTCCCTTCTAACGGCAGGCGTGTGCTTTGCCTTTGTCGTTGGCTCGTAAACGTGCAGGGAAAGTTCGCGTTCGCGTTGCATTCGCTCATCTTGTTAATCTCCGCAATTGCGATTCAATTTTATTCGAGCGGTAATAGTCAGTCGAACAGTCGACAAGGTGATTTACGACGAGTTACCGCCATGATAATAATAAAGGTGGCAGGTATTTGAACCATGGCTGTCTCTTTTATTGGCGTCTTCCCGCTTGGAGGGAAGAGACGCCCTCGTACAGCCACTTCCGTAATGCTTATTATATATACTTAATAAATAAATAAAATTGTGTTGTTTTTTTCTTTTTAAGGGTGGCGACGTGATTGCGTGTCGCCGTTGTGCTATTAAATGTGTTCTTATTTTTTTACTGTGTGTGTGTTTGCTGGTGCACTAGTCGTCCTCCGCAGGTTGCGCAATGGCGACCAGCAGCAGCGTCGTCGTCGTTGAAGACTTTACTGTTTCAAACGCGTGGCGGGAACATGTATTATTATACTGCTGGACGCGACGGGGGGCGGGGCCAGATGTTCGGTGGTGGGGGGGGGGGCGGGGCCGTAGATGTTCGGAGATCCTCGTCGACGCCCCGCCCCCCTCTCTCTGCATATACGTGGGGGGGCGTGGCCATGGATGTTCGGAGATCCTCGTCGACGCCCCGCCCCCTCTCCCTGCATATGGGTGGGGGCGGGATCGGCCGTTGGCCGATCAAGTGGTCGATCGGTGGAGAGCTCTGGACACGTGATCGTCGTTAATTTCGTCGTTTAAGTGCCTTAATGGCGCAAGATAAGATCGAACTTTATTGATCCCGTAGGAAATTCTTGTGCCAGGTTGCATAGCAATAGAATAAAGCAATAGAGAAATAAACAGTAGAATAATAACAATTTACAAATGTACAGTAAGTCTAAGTCCTAGGAGAAGTATAAACACATAGTAATACACGATATTGAGTCAGCAAAAACAATTTGGCAATAAAAGGGTAATAAATAATGGTAAGAGGAAGTATTGCACATGATATAAAGAATATTAACAATATTGCAATGTAACGTGTGCTTCTGCTTCTCTCCTCAGACAGCAGCTGCTGCAGTTGAGACGGTGAGGATGGAACCTTCAACCTGATCTGTGTCTTCTTGTCTGGTTGGCCGCTTCAAACCGTGTGTGGATGGCCGGCCGGCAGGGGGCGCTACACGCAGCATTTGCTTAAAATATGTTTTTCTCTTTCTCTCTCATTTCAATTTCAATGTAAAGAGCTTTATTGCCATGGGAAACATACATTTACATTGACAAAGCGAGTGGTAAATGAAAACAAAAACAAAGCAAATCTCATTTACAAATGTACAATTGCAGATATTCTATGACAAAGAAATATGTAAACAAAGCTGCAGTATTGCAATCAAATGTATAAACATGAGTTTCTAAAATATATTTATAAAGAACTAAATAGATAGGAGTCAATTACAAAAATAAAAAAAATGTTTCTCTCTGTCTTGTCTGCAGCCCGTGCGGAGGTCACAGAGAAAAAAGGTACAAGCCCCCGAGCCCCAGTAAATAATTTCTGCCGCTCCTATTCATCTCGAAGTGAAGGCTAACACTGTATTTATTCATTTGTTTGCTTCAGAGGACTCTGGCCAAAGCAACTGAAGTGAACGAGCCCAAGCAGAAGAAGGTATAGAGATATATCAGAATCAGCTTTTTTGCTGTAGATTTTACAAACAAGGAACGTGCTTTTGTGCAATTGGTGCAAAAATAACATTGAACATTAAACAGAAAGTAATAATTCCCAAAAAATGCGAAAAAAATATATATAAATTTTTTTTAAAAAGCAATTGAAAGGTGCAATTTATAATGGGGCAACAACAACCATCCTGTTCCATAGAAGTCATGTTTGTGGTTTGACCTTTGACCTACCAACAGAAGGTGGCCGCCAAGCCCAAAAAGGAGGTGGAGAAGGCCAAGCCTGCAGAGGAGCCCGAGGCCCCCGCGGAGAACGGGGAGGCCAAGGAGGAGGTGGGCGCGGCCGGTCGTCATGACGTCCAACAACAACAACAATCCAATGACAACCGATTTGTAATAATAATAACAATGACAACATTTAAATCCGTTTTTTTGTTCCAGGCCCCATCCGCAGACGAGGACAAGAAGGAAGAGGAGGCGGAGTAGCAGGAGTAGCTCCGCCCCCCCCCCCCTCCTGGCTCCGCCCAGCGCTCCCTGTACCTCCGATTTTTTCTTGTACAATTCAGGGGAATATTTTTACCAACTATTTTCTAAATAGTGTTTTTTTTAGTAGTGTGATTTGTAGAGCGAGTGAGTGAGGAAGGGGAGGGGGAGAGAGAGACCCAATCTTTTTGGTTTTTGTTTTAAATGAGGGAAAGGTATGTATGTGTGTGTGTGTGTGTGTTATGCGCGGGGGGGTGAGCATCTTTTAACATCAAGGTTCATAACATCCACAAATTGGACACGGGGTGGGATGGGGGTAGTCATGTAGGGCAGGTTACCGTAGGAAGATAATTTCCAGGAAGAGCTTGATTGTCAACTCGGGAGCACTTGCCTGAGTGGTAACATTCCATTAGACGCTTTTTTTTTTTTTTAATGGTCAGTATACTCGTGTGTGTGTGTGTGTGTAATCCGTTTCCCGGGGGGTTAGGGTTGTCAACAAAAACTCACAGAAGAGCAACGCGTCGTCTCATATTGTCTCACGAGGAGAAACTACAGTGTTTTAGGGTGTTTTCAAAAGCTTTGTCCGTATTCCTCTCTATAACTCTTGTTCACGTGCAGTTTTATTAACCCATCCGAACACCGAACCCTCACCCGCCCCATCCCCACTCCAAAAAAAAAATCTTTTACTTTTCCTGAGGAGCTCTAAGCGTAGCTAAGCTATTGAGGTACACGCTGAAGGCTAGTAATGGCTTCCTTTAATGCTGAGAGACAACAGTACACTCAAGATCGACAAGTACAACGGAACGCTTGCTCCCCATTCACTAGCAATATTAACGTGGTTTTTTTAGGTTATCGCGTACATGCAAACGTTTCTTTAATTCCTTGTTTATAGATGTACCTTCTGTGTGATTGTTATAAATAAACCAACAAAAGTGTGTGTTCGTTTTTCTGCGTGTTTGAACGGTCGGCGGGAATCTAAATTCAACACCAGAGTGGACAATAGAATGGAGAGTAGACCGATACAAAGTCAAGTTTGAAATATATAATTTAGTTAGTTGTGGTTCTAATTAGTCAACTCCTGGTTTTTGCATGTCGATAAAAATGTAAATTGTATAACTTCAGACGGGGTATTTGACATTGCTTTTACATCACGTCCCATCTTGTGTTTGTAACGTAAATCATTTCAGTACCACGGATAGTTACTTTGAACAGACCCAAGCTTGTGAGACCATTTTGAAGAATGGAGCTAAAAAATAATTCAGTTCACTTTTAAATTATTAAAAGTGAATGAAGCCATTACCTTTTTGTGAAATAATTGATTAAGACCCCGATGTTGTTGGAGTTATTATAAATCTTCTTACATCTCTTCTGCAGGGGTACAAAGGCTGTCAAAAGATACATTCAGTTCATATATTCTGTGGTTCAGATAGTCGGCTTTTAATACATTATGGAGGTGTACAAAAATAACACTTCATGTCAGAATATTCTCTTCAAAGCTGCGATAATACATGACAGGCATATATAGTAAGTGTAAAACTACACAAGCAATACGACTGGCATACGTGTTTGTGCAAATATGTAGACATAAAAAAGTCAAGTCTTCAGAAAACATTCGGTCATTTCCAGAAATTCTGCTGAAAGTATGCAATGAATGGCACACATTGTTCACTCCACCAGAACTTAGCTTCCAGTTGACGTTGCTGGTGCGGAATATTGAGATGTTTTTCACGTTGAAGTTTGATCAAGCATTACTGGAAGCAGTTACAATACTGGTTATACATTGTAAGTCCTTCTGTGCAGTTATTGTGACTGTTATTCAACGGTGTAGCGTTGGGCATTGTGTGTTAATACAGTCACAACATAACGTATAATTGTCGGCAACAACGACAACTATTGACTCTAAAACATTACAGTCTAAAAATACAAAGATGAGATCTGAAATGTTGTCTGAGGGATGAGACGTCCGGAGACAGTACAGTGGTTGGTTCTCCCGGAGGTGGTGGTGGTGGTGGTGGTGGTGTGCGGTCCACAGTCCAGTGTGTGTTGTACCCCCGGGGAACACGTCAGTCCGTTTTCTCCGCGATGCGTCCCATCTTGGTGCGCATGTTTCGCCCCAGGAAGAAACACACGGTGGCGACGGCCATCGCCACCTCGGCGCCCCAGAAGGCCGTGTTCCAGCTGTGCTTCTTGGCCACTGTGCTGAACGGAAGCCCGGCCGCGAAAGCGCCAACTGGGAACGAAACAAATATATCCGTTGTGGGAATGTGAGTTTGGTGGCTGGCTTAATTGGCCTCACCTGGCCCCGGTGAGGCTGCAGCCCACCCACTCCAGACACTAACTCAGGCCAGGTGAGGCTACAGCCCCCCCCCCCCCCAGACTCTAACTCAGGCCAGGTGAGGCTACAGCCCCCCCCCCCAGACTCTAACTCAGGCCAGGTGATAAACCAAAGGTGCGATCACTCAAGATGCCAAACCTCACCGTGGAGGAGAGTTGAAATGATTTCCACAGTGGGTGATTTTGTGTGTGTGTTGAAACACTCGAGACACACAACGGCCGACCGAGCAACGCAACGAACGCGGTGTGCGGTCTCAAGTGAACCGAAAGGTTCTTGGTTCGATCCCCATTTTCCAAGCACCCTGGAGCAAGAAGCCCAATCCCTGGCAGCAGACACTCCCACTTGTGATGTCACTTTGACACTGTGACAATTCTAGTCACGTGACACTTTTGGAACGGCTTGTAATGGCTAATCAGGGCCCCTTCAAAAAAAATGGCACCTCCGGAGCGACGTCTTACCGTTAGCCATCAGAGCGACGACGGCGTGGGACGTCCCGCAGAAGTTGGACGGCGCGCTCTCGCTGGCGATGACGCCGAACAGAGCGATTGGTCCGTACGACGAGAAGCCAAACAAGGCCCCGAGCATCAAGATCCAGATCTGGGGGGCAGAGACAAACAATTTCAGGACTTAACTTAAATGACAGAACAGCTTCCAAAAGCAGACGTACGCAAAGACAGATACGAGCAACATTTGAACAATTTCCAGGAACCAGGAAGTGTTTCCTTCAAAACCGGGGAATCCGTTTATGAGCCGTACCTCCTTCTCCGACAGGCCGATCAGAACCGAGACAGGGTGCAGGGCCTGGACCCACAGAGGGGCTTCCTGGAGAAGAAAACGCCACACACGCACACACACACACACACACACACACACACACACACACACACACACACACACACACACACACACACACACACACACACACACACACACACACACACACACACACACACACACACACACACACATGCTGTCACTCATTGGTATTGTAGGTCTGACGGTTTAAGATCAATTGATCGATTGGTACTTTTATCATCCCCCTGGGGAAATGACTTTTGCAGCACAACAAGACAGGACAAGACAACACCATGACCTCATAGTAGACAATAGAAACCACAGTAGAAAAATACGCATTTACTGAAGTTACTGCACTTATGTACAAATCTGTCCTACTTGTACTTCACTTGAGTATTTCTACTCAAGACTACTTCATACTTCTACTCCACGACATTTAATAGTGTACTTTTGACTCCATAAATGTATCTGACAGCTTGAGTTACTTGTTATTTTGCAGATTAAAGTTAACAATACCAAATATAATCAATAAATCAATTATAGCTTTAAGGCTTTATTGGTCGCCAAGGGTAAATTCTTAAGCAGTGTGTAAAGTAAAATATATAAATATTGTGACAGCCGGCAGAGGCACCAGAGAGGAGAGGTGAGGAAGGACATATATGTACCCTTCCCGATCCTGACGCTCATGCCCAAATAGCGGAGGTCCGGTGACGTCATGCCACTCAAGGCAATGCGGCGCACCGGGACCTCGTTAACGCAGAAGCAGCGGGAGACAAGCGGCGCGTTAATTGACGGGGATATAAAAAGGGACGTCGCACACACACACACACACTAGAGGAGTATGGGAGTAATGAGTGCTAGAAAGAGACTGACGGACGTATTGTGTTTGACCCATTTTGGAAGGAGAACCCTGCTGATCGCTGAATCCCTGGACCGCCTGAGAACCCGCCCCGTGAACGAACCCCGCCCGCCTGGCTGACCACCCGACCCATCGCCGAATCCCGCTCCACCTGAGGACCCGTCTACGTGTACCGACCCCTGCTTATGGACCTCGACTATTCTTCCTGCCTGTGAAGTGGCCGTGGTCCATAGAGAAACCCCCCTACCTCCCTATCCCCTGAACAAGACAATAAAAGGGTGAATTACCTCGATTTGGTGGTGGACCTTGATTTTATTAATTTCAGTCCTGTGCACACTTTGCCCCATCTTGAGTGTGTCACATATGGTGGAGAATGCAGGCATCGCATGCAGACTGAAATTATTAAATCGACCGCACCTGAAGCAATGGAAGCAACAGATTTAAAAGCACTGGTGGCCCAGCTCGTGGCCAATAACCAAGAGCAGCAGGCTCGACACGAACAAGCCATGCAAGCGATGCACCACCGCGCTGAAGAGCAGCGCAACCAGCATGCACAGGCGATGGAACTCCAAGCCTACCAAGGGTCGGAGGTCAGGGGAGACACGACTCACAGGAGGAGCGTACCTTTCCTGACAGTGGGCGCTGGGCCAACACGGCTCGATTCTTGACAAAGCAAACTCCGTCTGACGACATAGAGACATTTCTGCTTACTTTTGAACGAACAGCAGCAAGAGAAGAGTGGCCAGCCGACCAATGGGTGGGGCTGATTGCGCCCTTTTTGGCGGGCATCGCCCAGACCACATATCAGGATATAGCCACTGACCCCCGGGTTTCGTACACAACTCTAAGAGATGAGATCATTAAACGCTATGGGTATAACCTAATAACTAGAGCCCAGCGGTATCATGAGTGGGTGTTCGATCAGGCGGCATCCCCCAGAGCTAGTGAGGTTGACCAACGCATGGCTGACCTCCGAGCCAAAATCTCTGACCATCATTGAACGGATAGTAATGGACCGATATATGAGGGCCCTACCCTACGAGGCGAAAAAACTAGCCTGCCAGACTAACCCCCAGAGCGTGGACCAGCTGGTGGAGATACTGGAGGGATATCAGGCCGCCCAGGGGGTACTTCGCAGTGGAAGGCCTAATAAACCCGAGGCCACTACCCGCCCCAAGGAGTGCCATCGGCAGGAGGAGCCGGTCCGCCCATGAAACACCGAGCCTAGAAGGCCAGTGGCCGACATCCGGAGGCGACGGCCCCTTGTCAACCCGGACCGCCGGAAGTGCTATGAGTGTGGGGAGGAGGGACACATCTCCTGGAACTGCCCTCAGATGGGAGATGTACCCATGTCCACGGCTACTGGCGAGAACCCCACGCGACGACCATGCGGGCTGATGACCACCAATGGACGCGACACCACGGCGCTCTTGGATTCCGGGAGCATGGTGACGTTAGTCCGTCCGGAGTTCGCCCAGCTGCCACACCTGGAAGGCACCCTGGGGGTAAAGTGTATCCATGGTGAGACTCGCCAGTACCCCACCACCATGCTACACCTGCGGACCACCAAGGGTAGCTACTCAGGAGAGGGCGAGGGCCGGTACGAGAACCACCCTGGGTGAGGAACCACACGGGGAGGAGGGAGAACATCCCCAGGTCGAGGAGGAATACAACCTAGGGGACATGTTCCCCCTCGACCCTGCAGACGACGTACCTCCCCTGGCCGAGCCCCTAGCAGGGAGGTTTGGGGCTGCCCAGCTCGAGGACGTCAACCTCACCAGCGCCCTGCAGCAGGTAACCGTGGTCGACGGACAACTCATCCAGGGGGTAAGGCAAAGGATTTATCCCCATTTTGCCATAAAAAGGACACTATTATATCAAGTTGTACAAAAAGCCGGGGTAATACATGAATTGCTGTTGGTACCCCGACCTGTTATTCCCTCTGTGGTCCGCCTAGCCCACTCTCACCTGCTCGGGGCCCATCTCGGGGTAGAGAAGACGCTAGAGCGGATCAAGGCGAGGTTCTACTGGCCCGGGGTAAAAAAGATGGTAGAGGACTTTTGCCGCAGCTGCCAAGACCTCACCACCGTAACCCCTTAATACCTTTACCCATAATTTCGGTACCTTTCAGCAGGATAGGGATGGACCTGGTCGGGCCCCTGCCGAGGAGTGCCCGGGGACATCAGTATATACTGGTGATTATGGATTATGCCACCAGGTACCCCGAAGTGATTCCTTTGCGCACTATGGCTTCCAAAGGCATCGCAAGGGAACTGATGATGATGTTTTCTCGGGTGGGCATACCCGAGGAGATGCTGACAGACCAAGGTACCCCATTTATGTCCCGCATAATGAAGGATTTGTGTAAACTGATGAATATCACGCAGCTGAGAACTTCCGTATATCACCCTCAGACGGACGGTCTGGTAGAACGATTTAACCAGACGCTCAAACAGATGTTGAGGAAGGTAATAACTACCGATGGAAGGAATTGGGATCAGCTGTTACCTTACCTGTTGTTCTCCATCCGTGAGGTACCCCAGGCTTCAACCGGATTTTCTCCATTTGAACTACTCTACGGGAGACAACCCAGAGGACTCCTGGACCTGGCCAAGGAGGCCTGGGAGCAGCAGCCCTCACCCCATCGGACCCTGGTGGACCACGTGGAAGAGATGCAGGAGAGGATGGCCGTAATATGGCCTATGGTACGAGAACATATGGCGGCCGCCCAAGCCCGGGTATATAACAGGAGCGCACAGCTCCGAGTCTTCAGCCCGAGTATTGGTTTTGGTACCCACATCCGAGTGTAAATTCCTGGCCAAATGGCACGGGCCCTACGAGGTCATGGAAAAAATAGGAGAGGTTAACTACCGCATCAGTCAACCCGGGCTACGCCCACCTGAAAAGGTATATCATATAAATCTTCTAAAAAAATGGGTGGCCCGGGAGGCAGTGTGTGCTCTTTCTATTCCCCAGTCGAGGTGCCAATGGGCGAACAACTGGCAGAGAGACAGAGCCAGGACCTCCGTGAACTAATAGACCGCCACAGGGAGGTGTTTTCTCCGGACGCCGGCCACACGGACCTAATCCAGCACCACATCTTCACCGAGACCGGAAAGAAGGTAAAACTGAGACCTTACCGGATCCCCGAAGCCAGGAGAGAAGCCATCCGACATGAGGTAAAAACTATGCTCGAGAACGGGATAATATAGGAGTCGCATAGCGAGTGGTGCAGCCCTATTGTGATGGTCCCCAAACCCGATGGAACCATTCGGTTTTGTAATGACTTCCGGAAGTTGAATGACATTTCCAGGTTCGATGCCTACCCCATGCCTCGAGTGGACGAGCTGATTGAACGGCTAGGAAAAGCCCGTTACATTTCAACCCTGGACCTAACCAAAGGGTATTGGCAAGTTCCCCTGGCGCCCGCAGCCCGAGAGAAGACAGCCTACCCCATCTTGAGTGTGTCACAATATGTTAAAATTAGCTTCGCGATTACCAGCCGCAGCATTGTAGAGATTACCTAACACATTAATGCATCAATAGTTCTTATCTAATAATATAATATATATGGTTCTCTGACGTTTTCCGGCAGAGAACCATGGCCTCAGACTTGGAGGTGCTGACTCTCATCCCGACCGCTTCACACTCGGCTGCAAACCGCCCCAGTGCATGCTGGAGGTCACGGTCTGATGTAGCCAACAGAACCACATCATCTGCAAAGAGCAGAGATGCAATTCTGAGGTCCCCAAACCGGACACTCTCCTCACCTCGGCTGCGCCTTGAGATTCTGTCCATGAAGATCACGAACAGAACCGGTGACAAGGGGCAACCTTGGCGGAGTCCAACACCCACTGAGAACGTGCTTGACTTTGTGTCGAGAATACGGACGCAGCTCGCACTTTGTACAAGGACCGAATGGCACGTACCAACGGCCCCGTTGGTACGTGCGACAGCCCGACAATGTCCAGAGCCTTCAGCATCTCAGGGCGAATCTCATCCACACCTGGCGCCTTGACACTGAATCCTCCCTAGCTCAAGGTGAGAGGAGGAGATGTATCCTCCCCAGCTCAAGGTGAGAGGAGGAGATGATGTATCCTCCCTAGCTCAAGGTGAGAGGAGGAGATGTATCCTCCCTAGCTGAGAGGGCCTTAACTCCACAGATCAGGTGTTTTTCGCCAATAAGGGATACAACCTTGACTGAACCATGGTGCCATTGTACTGGAGCCTTCATTCAATGAGTTGAAGAAAAACAGAAACGAGGCAGAACATGTCTATATGAGGATATGGTGTGCAGTACAAAGAAACATACAGGCATGTAGAACCTTTAACTATATGCATACGGTCATTTTTCCACTACAACTTGTAACACTTGAGTATTTGTACAGGGTGGGATTACTACTTTTACTTTACTTCAGTAAAAGGAGGGTCCTTCCTCCACCACTGAAAAATACAAACAATACGCACATTCTAGAAAGTACACGTGATTCTAGATTCTAGATGGCTGGGGAGCCCTCAAAAACCAAAAAGGACGGATGAATGAGTGGGAGAGGAGGTCAGGTTACCTCGGGCACCTCGGCCGTGACGGTGACCCTGAAGAGGTACATGGACACGTACATGCCGGACATCATGGCCAGGAGCAGGCCGTGCCGAGGGTTACCGTGCGTCCCCAAGCCTTGCTGTGGGCCGGGGGGGGGGGGGCCACAGGTAGGAGGTAAAAGACACCGTTAATGACTAAAACATGTTACACCAGCAGCCCATATGGGGACGTTACGAGCCGACTGACATTTGCAAAAGATGCCATAATTGAATGACGTAGCCGACGTGGTCTATTTTTATGTCTTCTATTGAACATTTTAAAGTGATATATGATGTCACGTCAAATGTCAAGCTTTGAATAAATGACCCTGGAACATTTCTAAACCATTAAAAAGTTTGAAGGCCAAATCGGAGGAGGAGGAGGTGAGAGTAGAGGAGGAGTTCTACCTCCTTTCTGCGGTGGTGGGGGTCGGTCCGTGTGGGACGGTCGACTGACGATCACTCACCCGGGCCACGGCTCTGTCCGAGATGAACCCCGATGCCAGGCTGCCCACGAAGCCGCCCACCTCCAGGGCGCTCATGTAGGAGCTGCCTGCAGAACGGAGCGGGAAGTCGACAGCCTCAGAGACACGCCCACAGAGACTCCTCCCCCCCCCCCCCCCCCCCCCCCCACCCACAGCCAATTGTCATCCAACAATGCAGAGACCAGACCCGTCCCGTCCTCCGTTGACATATTAACATTCCCATCACTGACCCATGAGCACCGACTGGCCCTTCTCCTGGATGAGGAAGAGTTGTCCCCAGTCGGTGGCGGCGGTCTTCACCCCGAACACCACCAGGTAGGCCAGGGACAGCACCCACAGGAACGGGGAGGTGAGGAACTCACGCAGGGTGCTCTCGCTGTTGCCTGTCCAAGATGGAGGATGAAAGAAAAAAAGCTTAATTTACACCCCGGTTCCTGTGGTAGAAGCACATGAGTTCGTTCCTCCAAAAGGTTCCTAGATTCTGGGTAAAGTTCCGGCGGTGGAAACGGCGGCTAAGACCCCCCCCCCCCCCCCCCCATGCTCCTCACCTCCCTTGGCTCCCTTCTTCTTGGCGGCCTCCACGGCGGGGAGGCAGACGTCGGTGGGCTCGTTGCGGACGAAGGCCACGCAGACCAGGGAGAAGGCGGCGCAGACGAGGCCCGAGGAGCTCAGGATGGTCCTCCAGTCGTAGTAGCGCAGCAGGCAGGTGGCCAGCAGGGGGCCCAGGCTGCCCGCCAGGTTCATGCTGCACGACAGCACCGACCAGTACGTGCCGAACTGGGACGGCTCGAACCACTGGAAACGATACCACAGAACCACGCGACACACGGAGAGGGGGGAGTTTATTCACGTTGATGTGTGCGGCGGTGTGAGCGGGCGGCAGCAGCTCAGGAGGTATAAGAGCGGTTGTCTGGCAACAGGAAGGTTGCTGGTTCGATCCCCGGGCTCCTCCCCCTCCTCCTAGCTAAGTGTGGAGGTGTCCCTGAGCAAGACACCACCTAACCCTACCTGCTCCTGACGTGTTGGTTGTTACCTTGCATGGTTGACAGCACCGCCGTCGGTGTATGAATGGGTGAATGTGAGGCGATACTGTAAAGTGATTTGGATAAAAGCGCGATAGAAATGTAATCCATTTACCATTTTATGTGAGAGACATTCAGAAATGTGGCAAAAGGTGAGAGCAGGCCAGGGAGATATGGCCAAAATCTTCTATCCCGATATAGGTGATTTCATACCTTAATAACAATGTATAATCACAATATAATATGTTTTCTGGTAATTCAATGAATAAAATATCCACATGGTCGAGCCTATTTTTACATTCTCCTGCGTGAATTAAATACTCCACTGAGATTGAGATTAAGATTGAGATTTGGGTCATTGTGTAAAAATAAAAGTGATGCAAGCATACACGACCTTTGTCTTACCAGATCAGATCAAATAATAATCATAATAATAATAATAATAATAATTTCAGTGAATAAAATGTACACAAGAAGTAACCCTCTTGAGAACACCACAGTCAATAGATTCACGTTCACTCCAAAGCCAAGAGGAGACATTTAGAAAAAGGCGATGCGCGTCTTGTGTGTGTGTGTGTGTGTGTATGTGTGTGTGTACGTGTGTGTGTGTGTGTGTGTGTGTACGTGTGTGTACGTGTGTGTGAGTGCTTGTGTCGCACGCCTGTTCCTAGTGTTAAATTGGGAGGGGGGGGGGGGGGGGTCAGCTTTACGGCGCTCAGGTTTAACGGGTGAAGGCGCTTATGCTGAGTTAGTCGCATGCCTGAAAATAGCTCGGCTACACTTCTGACTCTGCAGGTGTAGGGGGGCGGGGCCGGGCTGCCTCCGCCTCGACCAATCACCGGGCGGATAACGATTGAAATAAGCGACGTCTGCGCTCTGTTGTCGATTTGAGAACCGATATGTATTTTCAAGAAGAGCTTTAACGGCGGAATCCACCGACTTCAGAGACATTTTATAAAGGCAGAATCCACAATCTTCGCGACGGGACCTGCCGTGTCGTCACTATGGTTACACGGATTCCTTCAGCATATTTTCGTTTGAGTGGCCGCCGACAAGATGGTGGACGGTAAATGGTAAATTAATTGAATTTATACATCGCTTTTATCCAAAGTGCTTCACAGTATTGCCTCACATTCACCCATTCATACACCGACGGCGGTGTCAACCATGCAAGGTAACAACCAACACGTCAGGAGCAGTTAGGGTTAGGTGGTGTCTTGCTCAGGGACACCTCGACACTTAGCTAGGAGGAGGGAGGAGGAGCCCGGGGATCGAACCAGCAACCTTCCTGCTGCCAGACAACCGCTCTTATACCTCCTGAGCTGCTGCCGCCCCTGTGAACGGCTCGGGGAAATCCCTTCATGCCGAACAGAGTACCAGAACACCTGAATACCAGAACATCTTTTAAAAGTGTGTCGCGGGAACGAGGCACGCTAGATAGATAGATAGTCTTTTTGGTTTGGAAGATCTTCTGCAATTGTCGCTATAAACAGAAGCACACCTCCTGTAATCTGATCCTCTTTGCTAGTAGCCACAGGCCACATGCCAAGGACTATTTATTCCTTCCCTCTTTAAACTTTAACACGTCAATATTTTGAACTTTGACATCCTCTCACGTGGGCCCCCTGCATGGTGACGTGCCGGAGTCGGAGGGATAGAGATAGAGTCACCACTAGATTAGTTGTCATTATTAATATTAATATTATTATTATTATGAGAATAAAGGAACCAAGAGAAGCTTGTTGAAAATTAACACGACAAATGCTAGCTTAATGTATTATTATATTTTTACAGCAGATAAAAATATAATAATAATATATACATTTATAATAATATAAATGTTCAAGGATATTATAGAAAGTATGAAGTAAATACATTTTAAATCAATTTTGGAAGAAAGCTAAAACAAACAACTACCGAAAAGTACAATTGTGGGGTTGAGAGTACATTGAGGGAATCCCCAATTCAAAAAGCCACAAACATTTGGCGGGAAAGAACGAACCATTATATTAGCGATTAGAACTTGTGACTCCATCGGGACCATAATTACACTGCACTGCAACACGGAAAAATCAATGCATTCCGCTCGGCTGGCCAGTGGGGAGAGCCATCTGCTGGGGACCGTCTCGAGACCCAAAGGTCAGGCCCCCCAACCTGAGAGCCGAGGACAGGATTCCTCACGGCCCAGTTTGGAACGGCGCCCGAAACCAATCGATGACATGGAATGACGTGGCCGTGGCCTCTTCCCAGCGCCCGCCCCCCCGCACTGGGCAACCACAACACAGAAGAAGTGGGGTATCATGACACACACACACACACACGCACACACGCTGCAGGCATGTGTGTGTGTGTGTGTGGTTCGTACACTAAGGACGGGTATAGATTGCGAGGACAGCCTCTCCGGTTCACTCCCATGTATTCAATGACCTTTCAAGCCCAAACTTGACTCCATTTCTAGCTCTGCACATTTTGGCAACCCTCCACCCCCCCCCCCCCACTATGCTACACGTCGATACTATGAATGAGAAGGCCATTCATAGTATCGACGATAACGAGTATCGGATATGTATATCAACATATGAATATCTATGGCTGATGCCAGCAATCTCCTGCCGAGCCATATGCATATCAGGGCCTGTCGCCAAGTGGGGTCCTGTCCCCATGTGGGGTCCTGTCTTCATGTGAGCCGGGGATCGAACCAGCGACCTTCCAGCTCTTACCTCCCGAGCTACTGTGGGAGGGTGAGGGGGAGGAGAGGTTACCTTCCGGAGGACCTTCCCACAGGGGGGCCAGCCGCAGCCCTGGCCCAGGCCGTTGATGAACCACAGCAGGGCGAACATGGCCACGGTGGAGGACCAGGAGAACGCCACGTTGATGCCGCCCACCAGGAAGAGCCCGATGGCGAAGAGCCAGCGGGCGCTGATCTGGTCCGACAGAACGCCGCTGATGAACTTACTGATCGCATACGCCATGGTCTGGCTGCTGGTGATCAGGCCTGCGCACACAGACAGGCAGCAGACAGACAGACAACACCACACACACACACACAGAAAATATGAGCCACGCAATACCTTCCACCACTAGGATCAGGTTGATGCATTATCTCAGATGCCACGGGTATCTGAGATAATGCGTCACTATCAACATAGCATCTCATTGAGAACGGGCAAGCACAGCTGTTTCAGATCCGCTGCTTGTTTAAAGTTTAGCCAACAAGAAGCACGTCTGAAATAGGCTGGCAGCACGCTGTCTGAAGACACCTGTTCTGTTCTAGAACAGTTAAAAATGATGTCCAGAAATAAACCACAACAATCCCTAAGCATGCCATAGATGATTGGATGATTTTCATGTTGCTCTACTATCTACTAGTTACCAATGTTATGCTTGTATAAGAATATTACTGTAATATTACTGTACACGGATACTTTTACTATATAGTAAAATAATTACTACTTTCCTTGTCCCTTTTTACTTTTTACCGTACTTATTAGGTACTATATTACAAATTGTTCAGAGTTGTCTGAGTATTTGTGTTTAGAAGTATACTGTTTAGAAGAAAAGTTTTTACTGTGCTTACTAAGTACTATTACGAATTGCTTAGAGTTGTTTAGAGCGTATGTTTAGAAGAATACTGCAGGAGTGAATGGGGAGTAAGCACTACATTGTACTTGAAGAAATCTTGAATCTTGATGTTATCACAACAACAACAACAACAACCACGATGACCCCGATGACCTCATACCCAGGTCATCCTTGTCCAGGTTGATCTCGTCCATCACTGAGGGCATGACGAAGGCGAAGGTCTTCCGGTTGAAGAAGTACAGGGAGTATCCGGTGAACATGCAGGCGAAGATGGTGAAGCGGTAGTAGCCATATCCGCTGGCGGTGGCGGCGGCGGCGGCGGCGGTGCCCATGGTGGCCGGGCCGGGCCGCAGGTGGAGCACAGACAGGTACGGGTACAGGTGCACTGCCTGGTCGCGGTTCAGAAACCCTTCCTCAGTTTAGTGTCGTACTCAAAACCTTTGGCATCTGAGCGAGAGAGAGAGAGAGAGGGGCGGGGGGGGGGGGGGGGGGGGGAGAGGGAGAGAGAGACAGAAAGACATCCAAGTTCTTTAGAAGTATACTTTTTATTTACCACTCGCTTTGGCAATGTAAATACACGTTTCCCATGCCAATAAAGCTCTTGAAATTGAAATGGAATTGAATTGACAGAAAGAGAGAGGGAGAGAGAGAGAGAGAGGGACAAAGAGAGGGAGAGAGAGAGGGGGAGAGATAGAGACAGAGAGAGGGAGAGAGACAGATGGAAAGACAGAAAGAGAGAGGGAGACAGACAGAGAGACAGAGAGAGAGGGAGAGTGGGGGAGACAGAGAGAGAGGGAGAGAGTTGAGTGTGAGTGTTGCTTCCACAAGGCACACTGTTCTTGGCAAAGTCAAATGTTCCAAGGTGGTGTTTGTTTGCAGGCTGCCGGAGGAAGACGACGTGGTGACCGGTGACCAGACATCACATCGCAAAAGGTTTAACAGAATTACATTTGAACGGGGGGGCTTGTGTCTCTCCGAAAAGCCACACCTCTGTGCTTTGCTTTGCTTGGGGGCTGATCTGGGCCACAGGTCACAGGTCAACCCGAACTATGTGGCAGTTCAGTTCAGTGCAGCTCAGCACATTATAGATGACACTCAAGTTTCTAGAGGAGATGATAATAAATAATAATAATATAATATAATACTACACAGATGTGGGTAATAATATGTATATAATACACACATGTGACGCGTACTACATCAATCTGGCATAATACACAGTATTTAAGTTTCTGATACATTATTGATACATTACACACACACACACACACACACACACACACACACACACACACATATACACACATACATACATGCATGCATGCATACACACACACACACACACACACACACACACACACACACACACACACACACACACACACACACACACACACACACACACACACATACATATATACACATACATGCATGCATATGCATGCATACACACACACACACACACACACACACACACACACACACACATGCACACACACACACACACACACACACATACAGACACACACACACATACATGACTACAACACACAACACACACACACACACACACACATAATAATAATGCATGCTACCTGTCATGCAGATCTCTCCTCCCTGCTGCGGCTCTGGACGTGTTCTACTGATTCCATGGGCAAGGACTTGCGTGCTGACGTCACTCCGTAGGTCCGCGTCCGCGACACACGTGTGACGTCAGCGTCTCAAGAGTTCCTCTCCTCCGCCACCAGATGGCGCAGGAGGAGCGCGATGGTTTTAATCAGGGAGACCACAGCGCCCCCTACAGGCGACCATACGCTACTGACTCACTCACAGTATGGTGGCGTCATCCAATTAGTGCTTGGTTACTGTTTTATTTATATATATAGATAAATTATATATATATCTATAGCTTGGATTATGGTTCTTTGTATGCTTTTGAATTGGTTAATTATTATTATTATTACTTATTATATCTTATTTGGGTGGGGGGGGGGTCAAGGGTCAAACGGGAACACTTTGAACCAGTCTGTCTGTCTGTCTGGTGGCATAGGCCTGTCATTTTGTATTTCATATTTTATGTTAATTAAAAGCTGTAATGATTAACCAAGTGTGAAACTCCGGTGCCAAGGTGTTTAATGGGAATGAATTCGTTAGTTTTATGCTTTTATATTGAATTTAATCTGGAGCATTCTCATTGGTTCCTGAGAACAGGAACACTAGTAAAATGTAACCGTCGCACGACCCAGTGTTTGTTTCCCAAAAGCGCCTCTGCATCTTTCTTTAAAACTTGTTTATGGCCAGTTGGCAAGTATAACAATGCATTATTTATTAAGCGAGCAGGCACTGCAGTAATTTATTGGACAGTGTGTCCAGAGAGACACGTTATATATCAATATTGCAGAGAGTTGTTATGCTCGTGGACATTTATTGCCATTATGCAGCATTGAGTAAAAACTTGCCTCGATAAAATCCAGGCGATAAAAACGTTTGTCCCGACAATGATAGAAGTATGGGATGCTGTATCATCCTTATATATCTGCTATTACAGACAATATATAGCTCTAAACATACATACATATTCATACACACGTAATACAATCATAAATTACCTCTTATTCTAACAATATAAAATATGTATGGGCTGCCCATATAGTAACTAATGCATGAGCAGGTTTGATGGTGTGTGTGGTTGTGTGTGGTGTGTGTGTGTTGTAATATTCCATCAACATTCACTGTATATTCCATTTGTCATATTTGTATTCTCATCTTCTCATTTTAACGTTCTCTACTTTAACAATCATACCCACTGTGATGACCAGTTATTTTCCACTTCCTATGTTGTCGTTTTGAGATGTTAATTGAAGTTGATTTTGAATTTGAATTTGATTGAGTTGATGATTGAGTGACTCATGGGTTGGGTATTTTTGTCAGGTGAACAGGTGAACAGGTATTAGGATCAGGAAGCCACAAAGTTTTTCTACCTCTGGAGGCATGATTATAATTCCGTCTCGTTCAGCCCTACCCTATATTTTAATATTTCACCTTTTGAATAGAGAGGTGGTGTGTGTGTATGTGTGTGTGTGTCCACATACTGTACATGGCACATGAAAATGCCAAATATCGTTGCAGTGGGTATTCTATATATAGTCTGTGTGCGTAGGTGTAGGAATATAGAATATACTATAGATATAATATATAAATGTAAAGGTACACCAAATGAAGTGCGGAAAAAAAAACCTGATTTCAAATTAAAAGCACCCAGATTCCTCCCTCCTATACTATCGTCAATACTGTGTGTGATGGCTGTAATGTCTTGTGTTTGGCTTCAGCAGCCACGGCACCGACCGCCGCTATCGCCCGAGAACGCAGATTGTGATTGAAGAAGCGCAAATACTTAAACAAACAGAGCAAATTCAATAAATATGCTAATGGCCTCGTATACGCGGGGCGGCCGAGGCCTCGGAGTCGAAGAGTCCCCCTCGGAGGTCTGAAGAGAACCCGCACTGCGTTAATTGGATGTCTGATGAACGTCGCAGTGAGGGTCTGGTTGATCTTTCCATGGTCACTCCGTTCAATTGAATGGCGGCCTCACGGGTAACCGAAGGGGCCCCTGGTCTGGTCCCCTGGGTCCCCTGGTCCTCTGCTCCGTTCAGGTGCACCACTGACGGCTGCAATATTGCACAGCCCGCACACGGCGGGAAAAACCTCCGGCGACGCAGCGGGGAACGGAATGAACGATCGCATCAGCGGCTCGGCCCACTTCCATTAAGCGTGCGTAGCCAAGCGTTCACTCCCGGCATCGTGTGCGTTCTCCGGGCCGCGTGGCGCACCGTGCTGCCCCAGCGGGTTATTAGCATAGCCTCGCCCGCCGCCACCTCCATCACGGGACAAGCAGGTTGCTCTGTAATGTTTGGATCAAAGCACGTTCTTGTGAGCTGGATCTATACATCGACGTAAAGCGGGATTGGAATGATTATACTGTCGATGGTCGTGAACAATGTCTATTGCCTTCCTCATTTCACATGCGGAGTCATTCGAGTAATGATTCCGTCACTTTCTAGTCGACTAATAGATATTTTTCTCTGGTGCACCGTATGTCATCTCAACGATAAGTAATTCTGGTTATTCTACGATGTATGATATCATGCAACCTGGTGACAGGATAAGTGTGACAACGCTTATCACAATTTTTACTTGACAGCTGAACCATCGCTACCACACACCTGACTGAGAAGAGAATCCATTTACCACACTACTAAGAAATGCCCAGTAGAGCCATTACGACCATAACGACGTCATATTGTTTTGTAGGCGTCATTAACGTCGGCATCGTCTGTATTCTGCTAATGGTCTCGTCGTCTCAGCCATCGAGGTTCCGTCAAACACACACACACACACACACACACACACACACGCACACACACGCAGGTGCTGAGATGTCAGAGGAGGGCTTTCACATTCAATCATTCATTCACTGTGTGACAGTAAATAGGGTCTATTGGAAATAGAATATATACACGTACATACATATACAAAATGTGAATGTATCTCTCTCTTTCTTGGGTTGTTTGTCTCTCTGTCTCCCTGTCTGTCTCTCTGTCTCTCTGTCTCTCTGTCTCTCTCTCTGTCTGTCTGTCTGTCTGTCTCTCTCTCTGTCTCTCTGTCTCTCTCTCTGTCTCTCTCTCTGTCTCTCTGTCTGTCTGTCTCTCTCTCTGTCTCTCTGTCTCTCTGTCTGTCTCTATGTCTGTCTCTCTGTCTCTCTCTCTGTCTGTCTGTCTGTCTGTCTGTGTTTTAAATGGGACAAGTACAGACAGGGGAGACAAAGTGAGCCACTGGCAGCGTCTGTCCCATTCCCCGTGAGCAGGCCTACAGTATTAATGAAGCCGGCCTGTGATGTATGGAGCATCAGGAAAATGTGACAGGAAAAGACACTAAGAATAGCCTGTTGGCCGTCGCTGATTCATCAGCAGAGACGCCTCACAGCTGGGAAGTGTTGGAACGCTCACACAAGAAGCAGCTCAGGAGTGTTGTACGTTTTCTGGCACAATATGTTCTTTACTGTTCTCTTTATTATGATGATGAGGATGAGGATTGTAATTATTATTATTATTGTCGCCGTCGTCGCCGTCGTTGTCATTGTTGTTGTTATTATTAATATTACTACTAACCCTTTACTATTAGTATTACTGTTAGTAATACTGTTAGTAAAGTATTAGTGCTAGTATTAGTTAATATTACTGTTAGTATTAGTATTCGTATTTGTATTAGTATTAGTGTGAGTGTCAGTGTTATAGTGTTACTGTTAGTATTAGTATTAGTATTAGTATTAGTGTGAGTGTTAATATTACTATTAGTATTAGTATTAGTGTGAGCGTTAGTGTTACTGTTAGTATTAGTATTAGTATTAGTATTAGTATTAGTGTAGTGTTAGTATTAGTAGTCGTGCTCGTATTAGTATTAGTATTAGTGTTAGTATTAGTATGTAATGGAGAGATTTCCCCTCTGCCACGTAGTACCAGTATTCTATCTGATGAATGTTGTCAGACTGGCGTCCCAGAGGATCTGTCTGTCTGTCTGTCTGCCTGTCTATGTTTTAAATGGGCGGTCTGAGGTACAGACCGGAGAGAGAAACTCATCCCAGAGGAACCAGGCTACTCTTCTCCTCTGGTCGATGTTCTCCCCTCCTCCTCCTCCTCCTCCTCCTCCTCCTCCTGCTCGTCCTCATCTCCCCGCCCGGTGACAAACAGCGTCTTCCTGGTCCCGTTGGCCGCATGGCGTCCGTACCATCGCACGCTCGCCGTGTTCGTGCTTGAAAAGCGCCGCGTAATGTGATAAATGACACGTTGGACATGACGACAAGCTGTGCATGAGGGAAAATCGAATCCGATGGGCGGTTGTTCGAGGTCGTCACCCTAAACCCGTGATAATAACAATGACAATAATAATAATAATAATGATGCTGAGATATTGTCCCCGGCGGTGGCTTTATGGCCTCCTGTGGTAGTAATGAGGGTCATATCTCGCTAGATCGTATTATGGAGCCACCACAGGGGAGCGGATTTATGTGAGGTGTCCGAGGCGAGGAGGTGCACCGGGGGGGGGGGGGTGTAGCGCCGGGAGGGAGGCAGGGAGGGAGGCAGGGAGGGAGGCAGGGAGGGAGGCAGGGAGGGAGGCAGGGAGGCAGGGAGGGAGGTGGAGACAGGACAGTTAACCTGACTCGTCTGATGCACGGATGTTCCCCGTGTTCGCTGTCCCGCCGTTATTATGAGCGCGTCTGCGCGCTGCTTTGTTTCATGAATTACCCAGAAGCCACCATGATTTATTACAGCCTGTCACTCTCTCGCTCTCTCTCTCTCTCTCTCTCTCTCGTCTCCATTTCTCTTTCTCTCTCTCTCTCTCGCTCTCTCTCTCTCTCTCCCTCTCTGTCTCTCTCTCGCTCATTCTCTGTCTCTCTCTCTGTCTCCATTTCTCTCTCTCTCTCTCTCTCTCTCTCTCTCTCTCTCTCTCTCTCTCTCGTCTCTGTCTCCATTTCTCTCTCTCTCTCTCTCTCTCTCTCTCCGTCTCTCTCTCGCTCATGCTCTGTCTCTCTCTTTCTCCCTCTCTCTCCCTGTCTCTCTCTTTCTCTTTTTCTTTCTTTCTTTCTTTCCCCCTCTCCCTCTCCCTCTCCCTCTCCCTCTCCCTCCCTCTCTCTCTCACTCATGCTTTGTCTCTCTCTCTGTCTCCCCTCTGTCTGTCTCTTTCTCCCTCTCTCTCTCCCTGTTCCTCTCTCCCTCTCTCTGTTCCTCTCTCCCTCCTCCTCCCCTCTCTCCCTCTCTCTGTTCCTCTCTCCCTTTCTCTCCCCTCGCTCTCTCTCTGTTCCTGTCTCCCTCTCTCTGTTCCTCTCTCTGTTCCTCTCTCTCTCTCTCTCTGTTCCTCTCTCCCTCTCTCTCCCCTCTGTCTCTCTCTCTGTTCCTCTCTCCCTCTCTCTGTTCCTCTCTCTCTCTCTGTTCCTGTGTCCCTCTCTCTGTTCCTCTCTCTCTCTCTCTCTCTGTTTCTCTCTCCCTCTCTCTCCCCTATCTCTCCCCTCTCTCTCTCTCTCTCTCTCTCTCTCCCCTCTCTCTCTCTCTCTCTGTTCCTCTCTCCCTCTCTCTGTTCCGTTCTCTCTCTCTCTCTCTCTCTCTCTCTCTCTCTCTCTAAAAGGGGATCGGGTCGCTCGCCAGCTTCCGCAAGAGACTCAAGACCCACCTGTTCAGAGTTCACCTGGACTCTACATAACCCCCCTTAACAAGAGACTCAAGACCCACCTGTTCAGAGTTCACCTGGACTCTACATAACCCCCCTCCTTAACAAGAGACTCAAGACCCACCTGTTCAGAGTTCACCTGGACTCTACATAACCCCTCCTTAACAAGAGACTCAAGACCCACCTGTTCAGAGTTCACCTGGACTCTACATAACCCCCCTCCTTAACAAGAGACTCAAGACCCACCTGTTCAGAGTTCACCTGGACTCTACATAGCCCCCCTCCTTAACAAGAGACTCAAGACCCACCTGTTCAGAGTTCACCTGGACTCTACATAACCCCCCTCCTTAACAAGAGACTCAAGACCCACCTGTTCAGAGTTCACCTGGACTCTACATAACCCCCCTCCTTAACAAGAGACTCAAGACCCACCTGTTCAGAGTTCACCTGGACTCTACATAACCCCCCCCCTCCTTAACAAGAGACTCAAGACCCACCTGTTCAGAGTTCACCTGGACTCTACATAACCCCCCTCCTTAACAAGAGACTCAAGACCCACCTGTTCAGAGTTCACCTGGACTCTACATAACCCCCCCAGCACTAACCTGCGTGTTTATATGTCTTAACACTTATTAATGGCACTTAGCATTGTTGTTCATTCTCAGATGTTGTATCATGCTTAGAATTGCACGCCTGCCCAGCTACTTATGCAGGCAACTTGGCAATTATGAAACTCGTTCTATTCGTCTCGTAAATAGGAATGCTCGAAAACAGCTCTATTCTTATCTTCAGGTACCACAGTGATATATTGCTGCCTCTCCTTCAACAAATGTACTCTTTGTAAGTCGCTTTGGATAAAAGCGTCTGACAAACGCCCTAAATGTAAATGTCATGTAAATGTAAATAATTGCTCAACTGACAGGTAGACAGATAGATATAGGATATAGGATATAGGATAAGAACAGAAGTAAAAATGCTTCCGTGCTATTATAGGTACTATGCTAATATCCAAGATCAAACGAGATGCTACACAATGACTGTAGTATTATTCTATTATTCTGCGTGTCGAGATGTACAAACACGTTCACGCACACGCAAACACACCCAAGCAGCCGGTGAACAAACTAAAGTTTCAGCCTCTCTGTCAGTATCCTGCTGAATATGGAAAAAAAAAACAAAGGGTCTTGATTGTGATTTAACCCCCGCATAGACACGCATGCTAACAGGATCCAACTACATGCACACAACTGTTTAACGTTTTAAACAAATACCTGTGTCTGCGTTCTCCACCCACACTAACACACCTGGGTTAACATTGAGACGGAAGAAAGACTGAAGAGTTGAACCCAACGCAAACCATCAACCACTAATAATGTTATTATGCGCTATTATGAGTGTGAGAGAGAGAGGAGGAGAGAGAGGGGAGAGAGAGAGAGAGACGAGAGAGAGAGAGAGAGAGAGAGAGAGAGAGAGAGAGGAAGAGAGAGAGAGTGGTGAGAGAGAGAGAGAGAGTGACGTGAGCCGGGAGCTCATTCCACCACTGCGGAGCCAGAAGAATTATGAAGGCTTGAAACCTGTACTAACCTCTAACCTTTGTGTACCGCCAGCGATATGTTGCTGTCTCTCTCTTTCGACAAATGCACTTATCGTTAAGTCGCTTTGGATGAAAGCGTCTGCTGAACGTCAATTGAAATGTACAGTGAATGGATGGACAGACGTGCAGACACCGTAGTCTGTCTGGCCAAGCGGACGGTGGTTTCTTTCATCGCAACCTCCTGTTCATCTTGTTCTCTCAGCGAGCGTCGGCGAGCACATCTGCATCTGGAAGTCCTGTGCTCAGCGTTGTGGCGCACGGCTGTCCGGGTACGCGAGCGCTTGAAACTCACTGCACCGTCAGCGCTATGCTGTCCATTCACACATTACTGTCGGTGGCTTTGGCCAAAAGCGTCAAAATGCCACATTGCCCGAAATGTAAAATGTAATTTAGGTACTTTGTGTTGTATTGAAAAGTACCATATAAATAAAATGCGTTGATTCACTGATTAACTGATTGATTGATTGATTGATTGATTGATTGATTGATTGGTAAGATATGAAGCCTGTGCACTATGAATGGATGTCAACCTCTTTCTCAGAGGTTAGGATTAGGCCTACCACCACCCATGTTACATGTTCCTCTGGTGGAGTCTGGTGGCGTCGCTGTCCTACATTACCGCCCCGACTCCCCTCCCCTCCCCTCCCCTCCCCTCCAGAGAGTTTGGCTTCCAGGGTATCTGGGAGTCTGTCGACCCACTGGGCTCTCCAGAACCCCCGGGCTCCTCTGACCCATTTGTTATTCCTGACAAAGCCAAGGGAGACACACCGCCGTCAGCTATCGTGCAGAGAGAACGATAAATGTACTGTTTATATACGATCTATAACTGCAGAGAGTGTTCAGGTGTGTAGGATGTTCAAAGAGAACACGGCGTCTCCGTGAATAAAGATGTAAAACATTACGATGACCGTCGTATTATCGGAGTTTAATGTCGTTTCAATTGTTTTGTATTATTGTATTAATGACATTTTATTTACAACAAGCGAGTCAATACATCGCTAGCATGCCAGCCGCAAGAGGATGCATGCAGGCCACGCAAGAACTGCACTCAAGACACCTCGGACAAAAACGACAAAACGTCTTAAACGTGATTTAAACGGTTGTCCAAATCTGAGTAAACTGTATATTTGTAGAAAGAGACAAGAGAAATATAGCGCTGTGTTGCATGAAGATAAGAATAGAGCAGGTTTTCAAGCATTCGTAATTGTAAAAGGTTGATCGAACGAGACGGAACGCCGTCTCAGGGTCCTGAAGGTTTGTCCCGTTTCATCGGGGGAACATTTCGACCACCACCACCCCTTGTAACTCTGTTTCCTCTGGGAACTGGGAAGAGAGAGGCAGGGGTGGAAATCAGAAATGGGATTGGGTCTACGGTAGGCTATGTACGTGTCTGAGGAAAATGTGGAACATGGCCCGCAGTACATTCCATGTAAAAGGTTAG
>PIJE02001457.1:128191-130364 GCA_002895965.2 Coryphaenoides rupestris
ATCTTCACCTTTTATTCCCATTCCACAGCCCTGAAAGTCCATCATAAAAGAAAAACGTTGGCCAGAGGCTGCTTACCCAGAGACACGCCCCAGTGGGCCGTCTTGGTCTTTGCATTTACTTGTTTACTAAGTTCATAGTAGGATATGCAGTACATATATACAATAAGGTGCCCAAACCCCCCCAAAGAATCGCCACCTTATCGTGGTGGGGGGGTTTGGGCGCCCCCGTGACCCTGGGAGCTGTGTTGTCCGGGGCATTAGCCCCTGGTAGGGTCTCCCAAGGCAAAGTGGTCTCAGGGGAGGGGCCAGACTAAGAGCGATTCAAAGACCCCATGAAAAGACTCCCGGAAAGAACAGTCACCTCGCCCGGACAAGGGAAACCGGGGCACCCTTCTGGAGCCAGACCCGGGAGGGGAGCTCGTCGGCGAGCGTCTGGTGGCCGGGCCTGGATCCACGGGGCCCGGCCGGGCCAAGCCCGAAAAGACTACGTGGAGTCACCTCCCCTACCTGGAAAGCGGACGCGAATGGATGGATGGATGGATGGATGGATGAGTACAGACCATGTATGTATCTGCATGTACGTCATAGGTCATCAGCACGTGTGCCAGAGGCTCCTGGAACATCCTGGAACAACAGTTCGATTATATTCATAAATAAATATGACCTATAGATCTCACCTCTGCTGAGATGGGAGGGAGGGAGGTATGGGAGGGAGGGAGGTATGGGAGGGAGGTAGGAGAGGGAGGGAGGGAGGAGAGGGATGCAGCAGCAGCAGCAGAATGGGATGGGATGGGACCAGGATCACAGCATTATGCCTCCCCCTCCTCTCCTCCCCTCTCCTCTCCTCTCCTCTCCTCTCCTCCCCCCTCCCCTCCTCTCCTCTCCTCTCCTCTCCTCTCTCTTCTCCTCTCCTCTCCTCTCCTCTCCTCTCCTCCCCTCCTCTCCTCTCCTCTCTCCTCTCTCCTCTCCCTCTCCTCTCCTCTCCATCAGCAGCAGCAGCAGCACCATCAGTAGTAGCAGCAGCAGCAGCAGCATCAGTAGTAGCAGCAGCAGCAGCAGCATCAGTAGTAGCAGCAGCAGCATCAGCAGCAGCAGCAGCAGCACCATCAGTAGCAGCAGTATCAGTATCAGCAGGTGACCGTCTGAGCAGGTGGTGCTGAATTCGCGGCCAAACGTCGCGACGTTGCATCGCAGCGGAGCGGCGGCGGCTGGACGGACCTCAAGCCTGATGAACGGTGTCGGCGGGACGTGTGGACGACTTTTTGCGGTTATTATTAATATTACTATTACTATTAATATTACTATTACTATTAATATTAATATTCAGAGGAAGGATCGAAGGATGCTCCTATCTCTGCTCCAGGTGAGGCTTCTCTGCTCTCTCCTCTACCCTGTACACTGAAAACCTAATATACAATAATATACAATAACATACTGGATATATACTGGATGTATTCTTTATTTTTTTAATGGGTTTTGCCATGGATCGTTATTTTGATATGCGTCAGTGAAACATCTCTCAGCCAAGTCTATCGAATTTCTCCGCTATATAGTAAACTTCAAGGATGTGTGTGTGAATGATAGAAACCCTAGAGCAGGGGGTGTCAAACATGCGGCCCGGGGGCCAGACGCGGCTCCGCGGGGCTGATCCAATCCGGTCCACGCAAACAAACTGGAAATATTATAAAGTTTATTGCCTAGTCAATGCCTAATTCATTAGTTTTATATAATAAAGGTAAAAGCTGTTTAGTGCACAGAGAGGATATCTTCAGTCATATCAAAAGTGTTTTCGTCCGGCCCCCCCCCCCCCCGCCCCCCCCCCCCCCCCCCTCCTGACACCCCTGCCACCCCAAGGTTTATCTGCAGGTCTGAACCACGATAATGATATTGATTTTATTGATGATTATTGGTGCTTCACACCCTGGCTGTTTGTGTCACTATAGTCCCACGTCCAGCTCAGCTCGGAGTTGGACAAGATACTGAAGCCCATGTATCATGAGGACAGTCTTTACTGAGAGCACTGAATTGAGCGTTTAAAGCAGCGCAGATCCTGGTCCAAGCGCTCGTCATCACTCGTCTCGACGACTGCAACTCTCTCCTGGCTGGACTCCCCGCCTCAACAATCAAGCCCCTACAACGGCATCCAGAACGCAGCAGCACGCATCTCTCTCTT
>PIJE02001458.1:0-16570 GCA_002895965.2 Coryphaenoides rupestris
ACACACACACACACACACACACACACACACACACACACACACACACACACACACACACACACACACACACACAGAGAAAGCTGTTCCTCATTGGTCAACAATTAACGAGCTTATCGTCCGTTGTCTCCAACCCTTCCCGTCAAAGTTAGTTCAGGATCCATGTTGTTCTGGGCGTGGCCATGCCGCTAGGTCATGTGACCCGGGGTCCATACCACAGCAGTGTGTGTGTGGGGCTGTTGCTCAGGGCAAGCTGGTCTTAGTGGTGTGTGTGTGTGTGTGTGTGTTGCCTGGCGTGTGTGTGACAACAGTGCCCCCTGTGGTGGTGTCTGGAACTGAAGAACCTCTGTGACCCTGGGGGGCGGGGCTTCTAGTGAACCTCCTCGTCCTGGAGAATAACATGGAGGAGGTGTCATGTAGTCTTAAATGTCTTTTATTTAAATAGATTCTGCTAACTTCTGACAAGAAAGGCCCCGACAGAGCTAAAGAATTGTTGGAGAACTAATTTCTAAATATTTCTCTGAATATTTTGCTGATGCTCAGAACTCAGATTGAAGGAATGTTGGTGCGTCTCCAACATCAGGACCGCACAACGCAGCGAGGACGAGGAAGATGATATATACAATGAAGAGCTAGCATCCGAGAGCCCGTGGCTAGCAGCGCGCAGGCCGCGGCCGTGGCTAGCCGTGTGATCGGCCTGCTCATCCACACGCCAACCGCTTCCCGTTGCCCACAACATTACCCATAACGCACCAGCAGAACCGCGTGTCTCTTCTACATGAAACGTTTCTATAGGCGGGCCGGTGGACTCACACAACGCCGCCATCTCTCTGGGGAGGTCCGCCCCGAATCTCCCGAACAGGCTGCTATTGGCCAGCAGCTCGAAAGGGGCGTGGCTTCGCATGGAGTTGAAGGCGAAGGGGTAGACGGCGGGGGGGAAGCCCAGTTGGCCCGCCTGCCGCTCCCTGTTGGTTGCCATGACGACGCGGAGGCCAGCGGTTCACAGCAGGAGGTGGCAGGGGGGCGGCGGTCTAGAGAACACCAGCTGGTAGAGCCTCACTGGACACACAGAGAGAGAGAGTGAGAGAGAGAGAGAGAGAGAGAGAGAGAGAGAGAGAGAGAGAGACAGTCAGTTTGGTGTGATTAGACTCCGCCCACCAGGTGAGCAGGATGAGGACATGAACCAATCCGGTTTGAGTTTCTCCTCCCTGGAGAGACGGGAGAAGAGTTGACTTCCAGTGTTAACATGCAGATGATGAGCAACACTGAAAACACACAAATATATAAAAATACATAAAGAGAGAGAGAGAGAGAGAGAGAGAGAGGGAGAGAGGGAGAGGGAGAGAGAGCTCTGGTGACTCCAGGAGAGGCCATATGATTTAAATCACCAGAACTCCACTATAAAGAAATCCTCTGTGTCTACTGCCAGCCTCACAGAGCAGCCTCCCTGTCTCTCTGTCTCTCTGTCTCTCTCCCTGTCTCCCTGTCTGTCTCTCTGTCTCTCTGTCTCTCTCCCTGTCTCTCTGTCTCTCACCCAGCCTCCACCCAGAGTCATGTTAATGACATCGTTGTGTTGCTCATTTAGAGCTTCAATTATAATAAACTGTTCCACATGTTGGTCACACACACACACACACACACACACACTCTCTCTCCTCCTCATCCACAAGATGCTTTTCATCTCCGCCCTCGTTGGAAAAATCTGTTGATTTTCCAACCCCTCCACTCTAGACACGGACACGCTAGACACGGACACTCTAGACACGGACACTAGACACGGACACACTAGACACGGACACACTAGACACGGACACACTAGACACGGACACTCTAGACACGGACACTCTAGACACGGACACACTAGACACGGACACACGCTAGACACGGACACACTAGACACGGACACACTAGACAGACACACGCTAGACACGGACACTCTAGACACGGACACGCTAGACAGACACACTCTAGACACGGACACACTAGACACGGACACACTAGACACGGACACGCTAGACACGGACACGCTAGACACGGACACTCTAGACACGGACACGCTAGACACGGACACTCTAGACACGGACACGCTAGACACGGACACTCTAGACACGGACACTAGACACGGACACACTAGACAGACACACGCTAGACACGGACACTCTAGACACGGACACTCTAGACACGGACACGCTAGACACGGACACTCTAGACACGGACACACTAGACACGGACACTCTAGACACGGACACTCTAGACACGGACACACTAGACACGGACACACTAGACACGGACACGCTAGACACGGACACGCTAGACACGGACACTCTAGACACGGACACTCTAGACACGGACACACTAGACACGGACACACTAGACACGGACACACTAGACACGGACACTCTAGACACGGACAACACGCTAGACACGGACACGCTAGACACGGACACTCTAGACACGGACACTCTAGACACGGACACACTAGACACGGACACACTAGACACGGACACTCTAGACACGGACACTCTAGACACGGACACTCTAGACACGGACACTCTAGACACGGACACTCTAGACACGGACACACTAGACACGGACACGCTAGACAGACACACGCTAGACACGGACACACTAGACACGGACACTCTAGACACGGACACTCTAGACACGGACACTCTAGACACGGACACACTAGACACGGACACACTAGACACGGACACTCTAGACACGGACACTCTAGACACGGACACACTAGACACGGACACACTAGACACGGACACACTAGACACGGACACTCTAGACACGGACACACTAGACACGGACACACTAGACACGGACACTCTAGACACGGACACTCTAGACACGGACACTCTAGACACGGACACTCTAGACACGGACACACTAGACACGGACACTCTAGACACGGACACTCTAGACACGGACACTCTAGACACGGACACACTAGACACGGACACTCTAGACACGGACACTCTAGACACGGACACACTAGACACGGACACACTAGACACGGACACTCTAGACACGGACACTCTAGACACGGACACTCTAGACACGGACACTCTAGACACGGACACTCTAGACACGGACACACTAGACACGGACACGCTAGACACGGACACACTAGACACGGACACTCTAGACAAGAGACACGCTAGACAGAGACACTAGACAGAGACACGCTAGACAGACACGCTAGACAGACACGCTAGACAGAGACACGCTAGACAGAGACACACTAGACAGACACGCTAGACAGACACGCTAGACAGAGACACGCTAGACAGAGACACGCTAGACAGAGACACACTAGACAGACACGCTAGACAGACACGCTAGACAGAGACACACTAGACAGAGACACACTAGACAGACACGCTAGACAGAGACACACTAGACAGACACACTAGACAGACACACTAGACAGAGACACGCTAGACAGAGACACGCTAGACAGAGACACACTAGACAGACACACTAGACAGACACGCTAGACAGAGACACGCTAGACAGAGACACGCTAGACAGAGACACACTAGACAGACACACTAGACAGACACGCTAGACAGAGACACACTAGACAGACACGCTAGACAGACACGCTAGACAGAGACACACTAGACAGAGACACGCTAGACAGACACGCTAGACAGACACGCTAGACAGAGACACACTAGACAGACACACTAGACAGACACGCTAGACAGAGACACGCTAGACAGACACACTAGACAGACACGCTAGACAGAGACACACTAGACAGAGACACGCTAGACAGACACGCTAGACAGACACGCTAGACAGAGACACACTAGACAGAGACACGCTAGACAGACACGCTAGACAGAGACACGCTAGACAGAGACACACTAGACAGAGACACGCTAGACAGACACGCTAGACAGAGACACGCTAGAGTCTCTGTCTAGCCCGTAAGCCACTCGCGTGGCTTACGGGGTCTCTGATTGGCGTGGCTTACGGGGTCTCTGATTGGCGTGGCTTACGGGGTCTCTGATTGGCGTGGCTTACGGGGTCTCTGATTGGCGTGGCTTACGGGGGCGTCTGCGGCTCAGTGCTGATGCTATCGTGTCCTCAGTGGAATTAAGGGACTTCCAGCTGTTTGAAGGCTCCCAACGCCGGGGGGCGGAGCTAGAGCTGCAGCCTGCACAGGAGCTGCTCTCCTGGTGGGCGGGTCTTACGTGTTCACACACACACACACTACACCCCAGACACACACACACGCACACACACACACACACACACACACACACACACACACACACACACAATACCCCCCAGGACACACACACAGAGCCCATCATCAGCAGCACCCTGTAACATGTCCTCCTCCTCCTCATCCTCCTCATCCTCCTCCCACAATGAGAGCAGATCTTCCTGAAGATGGAGGTGCACTGACTTGTCGGCACGCATGTACACACACACACACACACACACACACACACACACACACACACACACACACACACACACACACACACACACACACACAGTCATTACGCAGGAATGCAGACGTCTTGACAAAACAACGAGACAAAAACGACGCACACACGTCAATGCACACACATAAACATACACATGTTAACTCCCCCCCCCCCCTCTCTCTCTCCCCCCCTCCCCCACTCTCTCTCCCCCCTCCCCCCTCTCCCTCTCCCCCCTCCCCCTCTCTCTCTCCCCCTCCCCCCTCTCTCTCTCGCTCCCTCTCTCTCTCCTCTCTCTCTCCTCCCTCCCTCCCCTCCCTCCCTCTCTCCCTCTCCCCTCTCTCTCTCTCTCCCCCCTCCCCTCTCTCTCTCTCTCCCTCTCTCTCTCCCTCCCTCCCTCCCTCCCTCACTCTTTTCTTAACTCACAGAGCTCTGACAACAATGACAAGGACAGCTAAAACAACTTCTAGAGGAGGAGGAGGAGGAGGAGGTAGAGGTGGAGGAGGAGGTCCATGCTGCTCCTCCACACACACACACACACACACACACACACACACACACACACACACACACACACACACACAACCCACACACAACACACACACACACACACACACACACACCAGAGAAAGCTGTTCCTCATTGGTCAACAATTAACCGAGCTTATCGTCCGTTGTCTCCAACCCTTCCCGTCAAAGTTAGTTCAGGATCCATGTTGTTCTGGGCGTGGCCATGCCGCTAGGTCATGTGACCCGGGGTCCATACCACAGCAGTGTGTGTGTGGGGCTGTTGCTCAGGGCAAGCTGGTCTTAGTGGTGTGTGTGTGTGTGTGTGTGTTGCCTGGCGTGTGTGTGACAACAGTGCCCCCTGTGGTGGTGTCTGGAACTGAAGAACCTCTGTGACCCTGGGGGGCGGGGCTTCTAGTGAACCTCCTCGTCCTGGAGAATAACAATGGAGGAGGTGTCCATGTAGTCTTAAATGTCTTTTATTTAAATAGATTCTGCTAACTTCTGACAAGAAAGGCCCCCGACAGAGCTAAAGAATTGTTGGAGAACTAATTTCTAAATATTTCTCTGAATATTTTTGCTGATGCTCAGAACTCAGATTGAAGGAATGTTGGTGCGTCTCCAACATCAGGACCGCACAACGCAGCGAGGACGAGGAAGATGATATATACAATGAAGAGCTAGCATCCGAGAGCCCGTGGCTAGCAGCGCGCAGGCCGCGGCCGTGGCTAGCCGTGTGATCGGCCTGCTCATCCACACGCCAACCGCTTCCCGTTGCCCACAACATTACCCATAACGCACCAGCAGAACCGCGTGTCTCTTCTACATGAAACGTTTCTATAGGCGGGCCGGTGGACTCACACAACGCCGCCATCTCTCTGGGGAGGTCCGCCCCGAATCTCCCGAACAGGCTGCTATTGGCCAGCAGCTCGAAAGGGGCGTGGCTTCGCATGGAGTTGAAGGCGAAGGGGTAGACGGCGGGGGGGAAGCCCAGTTGGCCCGCCTGCCGCTCCCTGTTGGTTGCCATGACGACGCGGAGGCCAGCGGTTCACAGCAGGAGGTGGCAGGGGGGCGGCGGTCTAGAGAACACCAGCTGGTAGAGCCTCACTGGACACACAGAGAGAGAGAGTGAGAGAGAGAGAGAGAGAGAGAGAGAGAGAGAGAGAGAGAGAGAGACAGTCAGTTTGGTGTGTTAGACTCCGCCCACCAGGTGAGCAGGATGAGGACATGAACCAATCGGTTTGAGTTTCTCCTCCCTGGAGAGACGGGAGAAGAGTTGACTTCCAGTGTTAACATGCAGATGATGAGCAACACTGAAAACACACAAATATATAAAAATACATAAAGAGAGAGAGAGAGAGAGAGAGAGAGAGGGAGAGAGGGAGAGGGAGAGAGAGCTCTGGTGACTCCAGGAGAGGCCATATGATTTAAATCACCAGAACTCCACTATAAAGAAATCCTCTGTGTCTACTGCAGGCCTCACAGAGCAGCCTCCCTGTCTCTCTGTCTCTCTCCCTGTCTCCCTGTCTGTCTCTCTGTCTCTCTGTCTCTCTCCCTGTCTCTCTGTCTCTCACCCAGCCTCCACCCAGAGTCATGTTAATGACATCGTTGTGTTGCTCATTTAGAGCTTCAATTATAATAAACTGTTCCACATGTTGGTCACACACACACACACACACACACACACTCTCTCTCCTCCTCATCCACAAGATGCTTTTCATCTCCGCCCTCGTTGGAAAAATCTGTTGATTTTCCAACCCCTCCCCCCTCCTGCCTCCTCTCTCCTCTCTTCTCCCTCCTCCTCCCTCCTCCCTCCTCCCTCCTCTCTTCTCCCTCCTTCCTCCTGCCTCCTCCCTCCCTCCTCCCTCCTCCTCCCTCCTCCTCCTCCTCCTCCCCTCCTCTCTCCTCCTCCTCTCTCCTCCCTCCTCCTCCTCCCTCCTGCCTCCTCCATCCCTCCTCCTCTCTCCTCCCTCCTCCTCCCTCCTCCTCCCTCCTCCTTCCTCCTCTCTCCTCCCTCCTCCTCCTGCCTCCTCCCTCCTGCCTCCTCCATCCCTCCTCCTCTCTCCTCCTCCCCTCTCCTCCCTCCTGCCTCTTGCCTCCTCCCCCCTCCCTCTCTCTCCTCCCTCCTCCCCCCTCCTCCTCTTCCTCTCCTCCCTTCCTCTCTTCTCCCTCCTTCCTCCTGCCTCCTCCCTCCCTCCCCTCCTCCCTCCTCCTCCCTCCTCTTCTCCTCCCTCCTCCCTCCCTCTCTCCTCCTCCCTCTACCCTCTCCCTCCCCCTCCTCCTCTCCTCCTCCTCCCTCCCTCTCTCTCCTCCCTCCTCTCTCCTCTCCTCCTCCCTCCTCCTCCTCTCTCCTTCCTCCTCTCTCCTCCCTCCTCCCTCCTCCTCCTCCTCCTCCTCCTCCTCCTCCTCCTCTCTCCTCCTCCTTCTCTCTCCCTCCTCCTCCTCTTCCTCCTCCTCTCTCTCCTCCCTCCTCCCTCCTCCCCTCCCTCTCTCCTCCTCTCTCTCTCTCTCTCTCCTCTCCTCCTTCCCTCCTCTCTCCTCCCTCCCCTCCTCCTCTCCCTCCTCCTCCTCCTCCTCCTCCTCCTCTCTCCTCCTCCTCTCCTCCTCCCTCTCTTAATCTGTTCTTACACCCAATCACCCACCCACACCGCCCTCCCCCTCGACTCCCCTCACTCTCTGCCCCCCCCCCACTTTCTGTCTGGAAAGTGGGGGGGGGGGCAGAGAGGAGGGGGGAGTCGAGGGGGGAGGGCGGTGTGGGTGGGTGATTGGGTGTAAGAACATGATTACAGAGAGGGAGGAGGGAGGAGGAGGGAGGAGAGAGGAGGAGGGATGGAGGAGGCAGGAGGGAGGAGGCAGGAGGGAGGAGGGAGGAGAGAGGAGGGAGGAGGGAGGAGGAGGAGGAGGGAGGAGGAGGGAGGAGGGAGGAGAGAGGGGAGGAGAGGAGGAGGAGGAGGAGAGAGGAGGAGGAGAGAGGAGGAGGAGAGAGGAGAGGAGGAGGAGGAGGGAGGAGGGAGGAGAGAGGAGGAAGGAGGAAGGGAGGAGGGGGAGGAGGAGGGAGGAGAGAGGAAGGGAGAGGAGAGGAGGGAGGAGGAGGAGGAGGGAGGAGGGAGGAGAGAGGAGGGAGGAGAGAGGAGGGAGGAGGGAGGAGAGAGGAGGGAGGAGGAGGGAGGAGGGAGGAGGGAGGGAGAGAGGAGGAGGAGGGAGAGAGAGGAAGGGAGGAGGGAGGAGAGAGGGAGGAGGGGGAGAGGGAGGAAGAGGAGGGAGGAGGGAGGAGGAGAGGAGGAGGGAGGAGAGGGGGGGAGGAGAGAGGAGGAGGGAGGAGGAGGAGGAGGGAGGAGAGGAGGAGGAGGGAGGAGAAGGAGGAGGAGGAGGGAGGAGGAGGGAGGAGGAGGGAGGAGAGAGGAGAGGGAAGGAGGAGGAGAGGGAGGAGGGAGGAGAGAGGAGGGAGGAGAGAGGAGGGAGGAGGGAGGAGAGAGGAGGGAGGAGGGAGGAGGGAGGGAGGAGGAGGAGGAGGAGGGGAGAGAGAGGAGAGGAGGAGGGAGGAGGAGAGAGGGGGGAGAGAGGAGAGAGGAGGAGGACCACAACATTCATCCTCTTAGCCTCTGCTCTCTCTCGTCTCTCTCTCTGTCTCTCCTCTCTCTCTCTCTGCTCTCTCTCTGTCTCTCAGAGAGAGAGAGAGAGAGAGAGAGAGAGAGAGAGAGAGAGAGACAGAGCGAGAGACAGACAGAGAGAGACAGACAGAGAGAGACAGAGAGAGAGAGACAGACCGAGAGAGACCGAGAGAGACAGAGAGAGAGACAGAGAGAGAGAGACAGAGGGAGAGACAGAGGGAGAGACAGAGGGAGAGACAGAGGGAGAGAGAGAGGGAGAGACAGAGAGAGAGAGACAGAGGGAGAGACAGAGGGAGAGACAGAGAGAGAGAGGGAGAGAGACAGGGAGAGACAAAGGGAGAGACAAAGGGAGAGACAGAGAGAGAGAGGGAGAGACAGAGAGAGAGACAGAGGGAGAGACAGAGGGAGAGAGAGAGGAGAGACAGAGGGAGAGAGACAGGGAGAGACAAAGGGAGAGACAGAGGGAGAGACAGAGAGAGAGAGGGAGAGACAGAGAGAGAGACAGAGGGAGAGACAGAGAGAGACAGAGAGAGAGAGAGAGGAGAGACAGAGGGAGAGAGAGGGAGAGACAGAACCAGCAGATCAACCGGTCGCGGGTTCCTTAGAGAAGCACGGGGAGGAACGTGAGGAACCAGCTGCTGATGCCCACAGAACTCTGCTGCACTCAATGACCCTCAGAACACAGGAAACACCAAAGGAATCCGTCTTCGTTCCATCAAAATGGAACGGAAACTAATTTTCTTCAGAAAGAAACAAACAAAGAAATGATAAAAGTCAGAAGCAGCATATGTTTTATGGGCGCCCAGTAAACGAAGTGAATGAATTAAAAATAATTAATAAGAGTTGGCGCCACAGTTCTTAATGAGTCCGCTCAGCCTGTGTGTGTTTCTGGACGCCTGCGGTCCAGTCTGGAGCTATAAGGGGAGAAGGGGAATTTGGAGTGAGCTCATCCCCTCTTAGCCAGGGCCAAACGGGCACGGAGGCCCCCCGGGGGCCCGCGGCAGGCAGCCCTACCCAGAGGCTGGAGGCCCCGAGGCTGGGGGCCCAGAGGCTGGAGGCCCAGAGGCTGGAGGCCCAGAGGCTCAGAGGCTGGGGGCCCAGAGGCTGGAGGCCCAGAGGCTCAGAGGCTGGGGGCTCAGAGGCTGGAGGCCAGAGGCTGGAGGTCCTGAGACTGGAGGCCCAGAGTCTGGAGGCTCAGAGGCTGGAGGCTCAGAGTCTGGAGGCTCAGAGTCTGGAGGCTCAGAGGCTGGAGGCCCCGAGACTGGAGGCTCAGAGGCTGGAGGCCCCGAGACTGGAGGCTCAGAGTCTGGAGGCTCAGAGGCTGGAGGCTCAGAGGCTGGAGGCTCAGAGGCTGGAGGCCCCGAGACTGGAGGCTCAGAGGCTGGAGGCCCCGAGACTGGAGGCTCAGAGGCTGGAGGCTCAGAGTCTGGAGGCTCAGAGGCTGGAGGCCCCGAGACTGGAGGCTCAGAGGCTGGAGGCAGGGCATGGCAGCTCTGTGCTGAACATGGGACTTTCCATCATTGCTTCAGAGGTGCACAGTGGTGGTTTACATTTACTTTCTTTTTTTCTCCTTCTAAACACTGTTCTGCCAGCCCTCTCTCTCTCTCTCTCTCTCTCTCTCTCTCTCTCTCTCTCTCTCTCTCTCTCTCTCTCTCTCTCTCTCTCTCTCTCTCTCTCTCTCTCTCTCTCTCTCTCTCTCTCCCCTCTCTCTTCTCTCTCTCTCTCTCTCTCTCTCTCTCTCCTCCCCTCTCTCTCTCTCTCTCTCTCTCTCTCTCTCTCTCTCTCTCTCTCTCTCTCTCTCTCTCTCTCTCCTTCTTGCTTTAATCATGCAGAAGAGGTTTGGTGCTTCCCATCTCAGAGAAGTCATTGATCAACACAGAATGCTCTGTAGCAGATGTAATAATATCAAGGCAAGCCAGCAGTTTGCAGCAACATGATAAGGCAAGCTTAGCAGGCTGGAGGTGTCTTTTATTCTCACATGAATTCCAGTCAAGAGAGAGAGAGAGAGAGAGAGAGGGAGAGAGAGAGAGAGAGAGAGAGAGAGAGAGAGAGAGAGAGAGAGAGAGAGAGACTGACAGCAATGAAAGATAAAAACTAAGAGAGAGAGAACATAAGTGAACACGAATAGTTCCCACAGATTGAATGTCCATCAACACAAAGGACATTAAATCCTCTGTGAGCTAAATAACAATCGAGCCTCGACCGTGACAAGGCAGCGAGCCTCGGGCGACATGAACTGCACTCCAAAAAAACACAACAAATAAAGCGTAGTCCCAGTAAGGCACCGCTAACGGAGGTGGTCGGTGTAAACGCAGCCGAAGAAACCACAGGTAATTACTCACAAGAGCAGATTCTGGGTGCCAGGGCAGACTTCTTTCTCTGCACTCAGTGACCCTCCGCAGTGTGGAGCTCGTTGTCATGTTGAGAAACCACGTCAGAAGTTCAGCAAAAATATGGATGCTTGCAAGACTGTATGTATTGAGCCACAATGTATTGCATTCGTCTAAACACCAGGAGCCTACCAGGGCCCTACTGGGGCCCCACCGGGACCCTACCAAGGCCCTACCGGGGCCCCACTGGGACCCTACCAAGGCTGTACCGGGGACCACCGGAGTGCCACCTTTTCAGCTCTCTGTGAGTGTTTATGCTTTTTGATTTTTTTATCTAACTCTCTTGAATTTTCTTCAAGGTTAAGAGAAATGATGTCAATGGTGTCAATCAACAGAAGGAGGACAGCAGGAAGAGGAAACCAAGAACCGAGATCTCTCAACTCCACCATGGATCTAAGATCCCTCAACTCCACCGTGGATCTAAGATCCCTCAACTCCACCACAGAGTTGACGGCGGGAAGGTTTGGCAGAAGTCCTCCGGCTGTGTTTTCACCGCTGACTTGCCTGTTCCTGTTCCTTTCTCTAAAGGAAGTCTGTTCTGCTCTCTGTGGACAGTGTTCTGTTCATTAATCTTCAAATTAGTTACAGATCAATTGTCAACCTTGCAAGGCAACAGCCAGCTGGTTGGGAGCAGGTAGGGTTCAGGTGTCTTGCGCAGGGACACCTCAACACCTGAAGTGAAGACCCTGCATCTGGGCCAGATGGGGGGTGCGGAGTCGACTCCTTAACGTTCTGACAAAGACCAGCGGACAAAGACACACATCAGTCCAGAAATCTGGGCTGTTCCAAAACAGCAGCGGTAACACAAGAGGACAAAGAGAGTGTCAGGTGATCTCCTCGCTGGCACTGAGAGGGATCTTGTCAACACAGTATATTAGCACAAGTGGAGCTGACAGCTCAGTGTCTGTCACGTCTTTGTTACCTCCTGCTGAGACAGACGGCCGACATTCCAGAAACAAAACTTGTTTGACATCTGTCTCGCTTTCATCCACCCTCACACACACACACACACACACACACACACACACACACACACACACACACACACACACACACACACACACACACAACAGACACAGTACAAACACACACACACACACACACACACACACAAACAAGCACAAACATGAACACACAGGTACATGCATAGGAACTTGCACATAAGCACACACCCACACACACAAACATTGCAACAACGCTAATTACTACTGTTGCCATTCAAGAGGTTCATTCTCTGCACATCAACACAGTGGAATGTGTTCAGGTAATGCTTTAATAAATAAAGAAATAAATACTTATTTTTCTCATTTCCAGAAGGGGACAATTAGCTGTAGAGTTTTAGCGCTGGAGAACAGTTTGGAAAGACTGTGACTTCACGCAGAGACATAAAACTCTTTGTAACTTGATGAGGTCATCCTGACAGTTCCACATTTCCATGATGCGGTCAAGTTATTTGGAGTGCCCGACAGAGATTTCAGTGTTTTCAAGAAAACATGCCAACACCAACATGGCAGAAACACGGCACGGAACAGAACGGAAAAGCAGAAGCAACGGTAAATGTGACGACTGAGACTTCAACAGGGACAGTCTGGCTACCATGAAGCAGTTAGGGGACCATGAACCCGTTTGGGGCTACTATGAACCAGTTTGGGGACCATAAAGCAGTTTGGGGCTACCATGAAACTAGTGTTGTAGAAGCTCAGTCCAAAAGAGAAAGACATTTTTAGTGGGGAAAAATAGATGTTGGTTTTATTTACACAAATACACACACATATGCAGAAAATACACATAGCATCACATACACACAGATGCAATGCAGACATAGACAGAGTCACTGCTAAGTCTGTAAGTATGCACGGCACAAACGCATTGCGCACACAAGCACACACACACAAAGAGTCTTTTAACAGTCCGAGCTGCACACCTGCAAAAATAGGCACAGGAAACGTTGTGCAGATAGTTTCCTGTTAATTATAGTGCAGTTATGTCCTCTGATCCCACTAAAACCACCTGTCAGCCCCTCCCCTCCACTTGAACTTAATTGCTGGAGGAATTCCTGGAAGGGACGGGTATTAACTGAGCTAGGAAGAAAGAAGGGACAGATATCAACTGAGCTAGGAGGAAGGAAGGGACAGGTATTAACTGAGCTAGGAGGAAGGGATGGGTATTAACTGAGCTAGGAGGAAGGAAGGGACAGGTATCAACTGAGCTAGGAGGAAGGAAGGGACAGGTATCAACTGAGCTAGGAGGAAGGAAGGGACAGGTATTAACTGAGCTAGGAGGAAGAGACAGGTATTAACTGAACTAGGAGGAAGAGACAGGTATTAACTGAACTAGGAGGAAGAGACAGGTATTAACTGAACTAGGAGGAAGAGACAGGTATTAACTGAACTAGGAGGAAGAGACAGGTATTAACTGAACTAGGAGGAAGAGACAGGTATTAACTGAACTAGGAGGAAGAGACAGGTATTAACTGAACTAGGAGGAAGAGACAGGTATTAACTGAACTAGGAGGAAGAGACAGGTATTAACTGAACTAGGAGGAAGAGACAGGTATTAACTGAACTAGGAGGAAGAGACAGGTATTAACTGAACTAGGAGGAAGAGACAGGTATTAACTGAACTAGGAGGAAGAGACAGGTATTAACTGACTAGGAGGAAGAGACAGGTATTAACTGAACTAGGAGGAAGAGACAGGTATTAACTGAACTAGGAGGAAGAGACAGGTATTAACTGAACTAGGAGGAAGAGACAGGTATTAACTGAACTAGGAGGAAGAGACAGGTATTAACTGAACTAGGAGGAAGAGACAGGTATTAACTGAACTAGGAGGAAGAGACAGGTATTAACTGAACTAGGAGGGCTCTCTGTGGTGCATGGAGGAGTAAAGTGTTAGCAGCACCAGCTTTCCTTCTTTAAGAACAAAGACATTTTTTGACGACTTTTCAACTCGTTGGAGAGAAAATGATTGTTTTAATAACGCCTCCTATTGGGTTTTTTGTATTGTTGTATTGTTTGCATTAACCACTTCATTGTGTTCATCCTGGAAAAGACAGGTATTAACTGAACTAGGAGGAAGAGACAGGTATTAACTGAACTAGGAGGAAGAGACAGGTATTAACTGAACTAGGAGGAAGAGACAGGTATTAACTGAACTAGAAGGAAGGGATGGGTATCAACTGAGCTAGGAGGAAGGAAGGGACAGGTATTAACTGAGCTAGGAGGAAGAGACAGGTATTAACTGAACTAGGAGGAAGAGACAGGTATTAACTGAACTAGGAGGAAGAGACAGGTATTAACTGAACTAGGAGGGCTCTCTGTGGTGCATGGAGGAGTAAAGTGTTAGCAGCACCAGCTTTCCTTCTTTAAGAACAAAGACATTTTTTGACGACTTTTCACTTTTCTCGTTGGAGAGAAAATGATTGTTTTAATAACGCCTCCTATTGGGTTTTTTGTATTGTTGTATTGTTTGCATTAACCACTTCATTGTGTTCATCCTGGAAAATCATAGTTTTCTGAATTCAAGACAGAAGATAGAAGTTACAAACATCTACCAAATGAAGAGTTGGTAAAAGAAGAGCGAGGACATGAAGAGTTAGTAAATGAAGAGCTCTGAAGAGTTTGGACATAAAGAGCGAGGACATGAAGTGCTAGGACATGAAGAGTTGTGAAGAGTTAGGACATGAAGACTAAGGATATAGAGTTAGGACATGAAGAGTAAAGACAGAGTTAGGACATGAAGAGTTATGGAGCGGTAGTGCATGAAGAGTCATGAAGAGTTAGTACATGAATAGTTATGAAGAGTTAGGACATAGAGTTAGTACATGAATAGTTATGAAGAGTTAGGACATAGAGTTAGTACATGAATAGTTATGAAGAGTTAGGACATAGAGTTAGTACATGAATAGTTATGAAGAGTTAGGACATAGAGTTAGTACATGAATAGTTATGAAGAGTTAGGACATAGAGTTAGTACATGAATAGTTATGAAGAGTTAGGACATAGAGTTAGTACATGAATAGTTATGAAGAGTTAGGACATAGAGTTAGTACATGAATAGTTATGAAGAGTTAGGACATAGAGTTAGTACATGAATAGTTATGAAGAGTTAGCACATAGAGTTAGTACATGAATAGTTATGAAGAGTTAGCACATGGTGGTTGTTATGCTGATGTCCATATGGAGGCGATCAGCTCAGAACTGAAGACATGTGTGAACTAGTCGTCATTAAAACTGAAATGTGGCCGCAGTCAACATTTCAGGATTCCTGGATTGTGGGGCAGTGACAGAATTCAGAAATATTATTTCGAGGACAACTTTTAGTCCCGGGACGAAGCACATGTTCATGTTGTTATTAAAAGTGTTAAGGTCAAGTGGTAAAACTAGACTGAAGATCTCAAAACTACTCTATAAAATGTGGGTTCTATCATGCTCCCCCCTCTCTCTCTCTCTCTCTCTCTCTCTTCCATTATCTCCATGCATGGAGCTCAGAACATATCGATGCCTTTTGAGAGATATCGTTTTATTCCACTCCAGATGTCGCTGAGTGGAGGAGAAATAATACAACGAGCAGATGATGGATCTCCTGGTCGTACGCTGGAGGTGACTCTGATGTCACCAGCCATTAAACAGCCAGCAGGCAAATTCAAGGCTTTAGAGTGTTTCTCCAGCTCCCCTTCGAGTGCCGTCGTCCCCTCTCGCCCTCCTCCCACCCTGACGTCCACCCGGGACGCAGCGGCGATGGACACCAGGTGTGAGGTCAGAGCCCGGGTCCAGCTGTCTCCTAGCGAGAGACACGATCCTCGTCGCAGGGAATTGAACCAACAGCAGGAAGGCTGCTGGGAGCAAGGGGACCCGGTGACCGTGATGTGTTTTCTGGTTCCTGGAGCACGGTGCAGCTTACCTGCAGCTGCACGGGTTAACAAGCAGAACCTGTTAACCCAGAAACACCGTGTCACCCTAACCGCCGCCACCAGACGGCGGGAGTCGAGACTTCCATGCGGACGTCTCCGCGGACGGACCGACACGCCTCACAACAGAGCAGTCGGCTTCTCCGTTCCGCTGCGTGGAACAACAACGTGTGTCCTTTCCAAGCGTTCCACGGAGGGGTCATGCCTGGAGCTGCACACACATCAAACGCATGCGCGCACGTATGCACTAACCAATGCACATATGCTAATAATAAAGAACTCCACAGGCACAGAGTCACACGAGAAACATCGGCTAACAAGCACATGTGCACACTGAAATACTCTGTCTCTCTCTCTCTCTCTCTCTCTCTCTCTCTCTCTCTCTCTCTCTCTCTCTCTCTCACACACACACACACACACGTAGTCTCCATGAATCACGTTTTGTCTCCCATCTCTGGGATCTGCATGGTTTTTCTCAGACATTCAGGCCAGTGTTCAAATTGTAGGCCTACTTGAAGGTCAGTAGCAATTGTGATGCACCTTATAATAAATGATTGGAACTAGAAAGGAGGAAGAGAGAGAGAGAGAGAAGAGCCATGCCCACAGGCACACCCAACTCTGCCATGAGTTCTGCCATCTCGTGTGGGATTTTTCCGCCTTGCTGGCTTAGTGCATGTGTGGCTGTCTTTGTCCTGCGTTGTC
>PIJE02001458.1:28244-95744 GCA_002895965.2 Coryphaenoides rupestris
GACAGGAACCAGGGTGGATTAAAACCTGATAACATGCTTTACATCGCGATGCATTATTGCATTAGCTGCTACAAACAACGTTCACCATAAACCCACCATTGAAGAAGTATGGATCTGAGAGGAGTGGAAGCGGAAGTGTTGTGACCCCCCCCCCGGGGGGGTACAACACTCGCTTCCACTCCTCTCAGATCCATTACTTCTTCATGTGTTTATGGTGAACGTGTGTGTAGCATCTGAATGCATAATGCAGCGATGTAAGCATGTTCAGGTTTATCCACCCTGGTTCTGTCCACAGCTGTCCGCTTCGGCCGCATCACCAAGAGAGAGAAGCAGCGTCTGCTGGATGAGATGCAGAACTACATAAACCGTCTGAATGAGTCCTCCACTATGGACACGTCCTCCTCACCTGTGGGGGACATGTCCCCCAGCCCTAGAGACTGCAGCTCTACCGATGCCTTCGGGGCCCTGTCTAGAGCCTACCAGGAAATCTTCACCGCCGGCACTCAGGGGAGACCGTCCAAGAGGACCAACCCATCCTCCATTCCTCAGAAAGTCAAACCCCCAAGGGTGACGTCCACCCAGCCGCCGGGACACCCGTCTGGGTCCTTTGCTCCCGCCGACCACAACAGCCACCCGACGTTCTCCGTCGCACACAGCAGTCCGTGTAACTTGAGGGACTTCACAACCCAGGAAGTCAACTCTGTCCATCACTTCCCAGCCACAGCCCCGGTCCAGCTGTCCTGCCCATGGATGTTGGCCCAAGGATCTAAAGTCCTGGTAAGTGTTTTGGTTCTTCTTATCTCATGACCATGGACAGTATCTTTCTGACGTAAAGACCAAGGGATCAACAGCATCACGTTGAGGGTGGTTACGAAGGCAGTAAACTCAACGCTTGGTGCTCCTGTCCACCAGGCGTGTCCCCTGAACGCGTCCTCTCTCCCAGCCAGCAGGCCTGGGAGTCCTTCTCCCGGGATTTCACTCCTGCTGTCAGAGAGGTGGTGGAGTTCACCAAGGGCATCCCAGGCTTCCAGGAGATCAGCCTGCAAGACCAGGTCCTGCTACTGAAGTCTGGCACCTTCCAGGTGGGTCAAATCACACCAAACCATGGACTCTGTTGCTGTATTACTCTTGATCACCGCTGCGGGGCAACACTATTGAACACGGGTGAACTTGTATTGATGAATATCAATGATGAACGTCCTCTGAGCCGATAGGTTCTGATGGTGAGGTTCTCCATGCTATTCAACACCGAGGAGAACGCGCTGACCTTCCTCAGCGGTCAGGCGTACCCGATGGCCGCTCTGCGCTCCCTGGGGATGGGGAGCCTGCTGGACGCCATGCTGGAGTTCAGCAGGAATCTAGGCTCCCTGTTGCTGGAAGCCGACGAGATGGACCTCTTCATGGCCGTGGTGTTGCTGTCCGCAGGTACAGACCTCCCCCTCCGCTCAGCCGGTGACCACCGCACCGCTCTCTGAGTTGTTGATTCTTGGTGGGATGTTCTCACTGCCGTGTTCCCCCAGACGGCGTGGCGGACCTGGCGGCGGTGCAGCGGCTGCAGGAGGGTCTGCTGGGCACGCTGCGGTCCCTCCTGACCCACCGCAGGCCTGCAGACCGGCGCCTCCTCCCCAGACTGCTGCTGCACCTCCCGGACCTGCACACGCTCAACAGCCTGCACACGCTCAACAGCCTGCACACGCTCAACAGCCTGCACACGCTCAACAGCCTGCACACGCTCAACAGCCTGACAAGCTGCTGGCCTTCCACATACACCCCTGAGACACACACACACACACACACATGTATACAGTACCTGCACTCACACACACCATACACACACATACCCACACACACACACGCACACAAACACACACAAACGCACACACACGTACACACACAGGCACATACACACACACACATGCACACACACACATGCACACACACACTCTGTAAGGTCTCATGAAGAATGTTGTACTAGACCATGAATCAATGCTTTGTAAAATATGTTTTTCCTTTTAAAGAGCTTTATTACACACATATTTCTCGCTAAAAACATACATTTCACTTAAGTGAAAGTCAGAGAGACCATTACAACACCTCTTTTTATTTAGTATGCTAAAGGATTAGAGTTGACATGTTATATATTATATATCATATAAATGATCTGCTGGAGCTATGGGACGAGGTCAGAGTGAAGGGGGGTGACTGACAGACAGGTGGCGCCAGAGAGCAGCTGGCGTCATGAAAACAAACCAATCACCCTTCCTCTGTTCCAAGGTCTGTGTATATATATACATATACACACATATATATATATACATATATATATATGCAGTACATATATATACATATATATATACTTCTGAGAGTGAGGGATGTTATTTGTACAGATTCTCTCACTGCTTACTTATTATGATTTTAATTGTCTGGGCACATTTGTAAATCTTCCTGCATAGAAATTATATAAAAGAGAAAGTATGTATATGTCTCTTTCTGTTGTCTCTTAATTTACATTTGAGAAAACCCCATTCCGAATATACCGGAATGAGTTATGTTATATAATGAGTTATGTTATGTAATATGGAGATCAATAGTAATTTGGAGGGTGTTATCATATTAAATGATCATATTACAATACTTCGTGACATAGGCCTACTTAGTTTTAAGGAACAGGGTTACTTATAAATAAGCAAGGTAAGAATCTTTCAATAGCGACAGCTTATTACACACCAGAAGTGTTATGATATATTTATATATTTGATATATTTTAAAGGCATTTCAGATTAATGTTTCATATAAAGTTAATAAAGGAGTTGAGTGGGCGTGTCAGCAGCGCCCCCTTGTGGGCAATCAGCGACCAACCCGGAAGTAAACCGTCGCTTTGAAAACGTGTTCGAAACAACAGACGTCTGTAGCTGTCGGTCTGTAGTGTCGGTGTCTGTAGCTGTCGGTCTGTAGCTGTCGGTGTCTGGAGCTGCTGGTCTGTAGCTGGTGGTCTGTAGCTGTCTGTGTCTGTCGCTGGTGGTCTGTAGCTGATGGTCTGTAGCTGTCTGTGTCTGTAGCTGGTGGTCTGTAGCTTTCTGTGTCTGTAGCTGGTGGTCTGTAGCTGTCGGTCTGTAGCTGCTGGTCTGTAGCTGTTTGTCGTCGTGCTTCTGCAGGAATATCGGAAGCTAATCGATCAGGTGAGTGGTGGTGATGATCAATACATCAACACAAGTAACTCATAGATCAAAATGTAATGAATACTAATAGATCATAATCACACAGTCATCATGTAGTTGTGTTCCCTGAGGAGTTGGATACATTAAAGCCCCATAATATTATAATATTATAATATTATAATGTTGTAATGTTATAATAGTATAATATTATAAGAGTATAATACTATAATTTATAATGTTATAATGTTATAACATTGTAATGTTGGAATATGATAATGTTATTATATTATAATGTTATAATATTATAATAGTATAATATTATAATTTATAATATTATAATGTTAGCCCCCTCCCTGTGTGTGCCTCTAGTGGCCTTCAGGCTACTGCCTTACATTATCATATTATAAACAATATTATATTATATCATACTATATTATATCATATTATATCATACTATATTATATCATATTATATCATACTATATTATATCATACTATATTATATCATATTATATCATACTATATTATATCATACTATATTATATCATACTATATTATATCATATTATATCATACTATATTATATCATACTATATTATATCATACTATATTATATCATACTATATTATATCATATTATATCATACTATATTATATCATACTATATTATATCATATTATATCATACTATATTATATCATACTATATTATATCATATTATATCATACTATATTATATCATACTATATTATATCATATTATATCATACTATATTATATCATACTATATTATATCATATTATATCATACTATATTATATCATATTATAAACAATATTATATTATATCATACTATATTATATCATATTATATCATACTATATTATATCATATTATAAACAATATTATATTATATCATACTATATTATATCATATTATATCATACTATATTATATCATACTATATTATATCATATTATATCATACTATATTATATCATATTATATCATATTATATTATATCATACTATATTATATCATATTATATCATACTATATTATATCATACTATATTATATCATATTATATCATACTATATTATATCATATTATAAACAATATTATATTATATCATACTATATTATATCATATTATATCATACTATATTATATCATACTATATTATATCATATTATATCATACTATATTATATCATACTATATTATATCATATTATATCATACTATATTATATCATATTATAAACAATATTATATTATATCATACTATATTATATCATATTATATCATACTATATTATATCATATTATATCATACTATATTATATCATACTATATTATATCATATTATATCATACTATATTATATCATATTATATCATACTATATTATATCATATTATATCATACTATATTATATCATACTATATTATATCATATTATATCATACTATATTATATCATTATATCATACTATATTATATCATACTATATTATATCATATTATATCATACTATATTATATCATACTATATTATATCATATTATATCATACTATATTATATCATATTATAAACAATATTATATTATATCATATTATATCATACTATATTATATCATATTATAAACAATATTATATCATATTATATCATACTATATTATATCATATTATATCATACTATATTATATCATACTATATTATATCATACTATATCATACTATATTATATCATACTATATTATATCATATTATATCATACTATATTATATCATATTATATCTATAATACTATATTATATCATACTATATTATATCATATTATATCATACTATATTATATCATACTATATTATATCATATTATATCATACTATATTATATCATTATTATATCATATTATATCATACTATATTATATCATATTATATCATACTATATTATATCATATTATATCATACTATATTATATCATATTATATTATATCATATTATATCATACTATATTATATCATATTATATCATACTATATTATATCATATTATATCATACTATATTATATCATATTATATTATATCATATTATATCATACTATATTATATCATATTATATCATACTATATTATATCATATTATATCATACTATATTATATCATATTATATCATACTATATTATATCATACTATATTATATCATATTATATCATACTATATTATATCATACTATATTATATCATATTATATCATACTATATTATATCATACTATATTATATCATACTATATTATATCATATTATATCATACTATATTATATCATATTATATCATACTATATTATATTATATTATATCATATTATATCATACTATATTATATCATATTATATCATACTATATTATATTATATTATATCATATTATATCATACTATATTATATCATACTATATCATACTATATTATATCATACTATATTATATCATATGAAGTGTTCTCAAGGACTTCTCATCTTCATTGTCTATGTGGTTTGTTTACTCAACACGATGGTGATCTTAGCTGTAATTTACCTTAATAACCTTTAACCTTTATCTCCTCACAGGATGTGGGGTGAAGATATATCAGAAGAGCACTAAACAGCCAGTGTGTGTGTGTGTGTGTGTGTGTGTGTATATATATATATATAAATATATATATATATACACATAATAGGAACAGGAACAGATAATAAAGCTATTAATAATAATGAATCAGGAAAGGAGGACCATTGATTAAGACATGGTGGGATGGAGGACAGGTTGCTCTGAGTTGTCATGGCAACATGGGTATTATGAGCTCTGTGACGCACTTGATAAGGAGCACAGCCCTGCAATCAAACACCAAACGTTCCATGAATAACTCTGATGATGGCTTCCATGAGAAATCATATAGACAGACCCAGGGCTGCAAGGCACGGCTGGTGACCATGACAGACCATAACAGTCCAGTATGACCTCACATGTTCGCAGAAATCGCACTCCTGCGGTTCACAACTCTTACTGAAGCTGGCACCTGTACGGAGGAACCGTCAAGCTTGGCTGCAGCACCGGTCACGAAGCGACCTCTTTAGCGAATTATCAATGAATAGCCTGTCGATCGCAACGTAACAGAGACATTCACTGAGATTTTCAGGCATCGCCACATCCCGTTGTACCATTGGTGTTGGCTGGCGCAATCGAAGAACACCGCACTGCGGAATTCTCTGCATAAGAGCTTCTCCGACGTGCCAGAGCCTGTGCAGCCCACCAGAGCGCTCGAGGCCTGACCCAACGTCACTTCGCTGACCGCAGCTCTTCTGATGAAGCAATGCAACCCAGCAGCTGCGACTGTACCACTGAGGATTTAAGGCTCTTGCAGAACCCCCTCCCGCACCCACCGTGGTATGTTCCAGCATCACCTGGGATGCTGACAGGACTGTACCACTGAGGAGGAAGGGGGGGACGGGACTGGAATACCCCCTCCCGCACCCACCGTGGTATGTTCCAGCATCACCTGGGATGCTGACAGGACTGTACCACTGAGTTCCCGCGGGCTACCACTTCGAGGCCTGGTACGTGCATCGGCACGCCGAGGTCCACGACTTCCCCCGGGAGTGGATTCCCAGCACCTTCGCCAAGGCGGCGACGTGGAACCACGCGCTGGCCGTGGGCGCCGGGCTGGTGGCCAACCTGCTGGCCGAGTGGCTGCACCTGGGACCCGTGGCTCCCTTCGTCCTGGCGGTGCCGTGCCTGGTGGCCTGCGGCTGGGTGGTGCTCACCGACTGGGGCGAAGAGGAGTCCAAAGGAGCTCCTGAAGGAGACAAGCCCAGACCTCTCCTGGGCCCCGCCGCCCCTCCGGTACAGGCATCCGCCGGGGCCAGGTTCTGGAGGAGCTTCCAGGAGGGTCTACGCTGCCTGCTAGTCCAAGGACTAGGGTAGAGTATAGGTGATTGTTCCACTAGTGAGTACTGATTATCAGTAGGCCCGAGGTTATGAGCTAGTGACAGGCTTGTTTAGACAGTTATAACGTTGCATGATACACAAGTCTTCAGGTGTGTTATCCTGTGATGAAGCCAGTTGTGGTGGAGATCCCCACCGGCCCCCAGGCTGGGTAGGCATATCAGTGCCTATGCTACCAGTCGCCTAGCCATGAGCCGCCTAATGCATGGCCGGCGTACTACCTGACTATAAGATTACAGGTGTATTACACCGTAGTGCTCATATAGAGAGACTAGAACTATCAAGTGTCGTGATGAACAGTATGCCAGATAGTATACAGTATAGATACAGGGCTTAATCCAGTGCTGCAGACCCAAGTGACCAGTACCTAGAAGCTGTGCCCTGAACCGGGCAGTGCTAGTAGAAGCAAGCTCCAATGTCTTCTTCATAGCTACTCATAATCTCCCGAGCCAACGGTGTTCAGTGCAATAAAACATAACAGATAATCAGAGAATCCTATTGCAATCGCACTTCCTGACGTAGCTGGACGCGGACTGTGCTGAGATCTTACTTACACCTGCCGACGGCCTCCTGCAGATCGCCGGGTGAATCGAGGAGAAGCGCAGACGAAAGAGGTACTTAGGAGATGGGTACCGGCCTCCCGCTTGACAACACTGCATCAAAGCCTGCCTGAGGCTCTTGCTGGCACTAATGCAACGGGGAGGTTAGATCGAGGCACAGAGCGGCAAAGGTAACAGAAGGCCGAGCAATGAACAGAATGCACCAGAACACAATAGAGTTCGGAAGGACTTCGACTAAAGGTGAAGGAATGATGGCGGCGCTGCTGGAACAAATAATGACATACAAATAGGTCAGACATCTTCCATCATCTGGGACATAGACGAACAACAGAGCTGCAGAAGAACTAGATAAATGAGAGACGAGCTACACAGGGAGAGAAACGGAAGGCAGTAGACCAGCTTGAGGGAAATAAAAAAAAAATCAATAGACAAATAAGACAGACAGTAAGTAACATAAGATACATGTAAAAGGTACACAACACAGGGGTGACCAGGTAAGCCACAGTAGAGGAATACCAGGCGGGTAGTGAGCAGGGATTGAGAGGGTGAGTACGAGTCGAATCCAGCGGATGAGAGCCAGTTTGAGCGCTACCAAGGGAGGACGGGGTAGTAAGGACCTAAGCTGTACAGTAATAGATACAGTATAGAGTAACAGGTAACCCAGGTAATAGCAAGGGACGGGGAGTAGGTACCAGCTGGATATGACAGTGAGTCATACAGGGTACCCAAGGTATGGAGGTATATACCAGCTGAGTGCACAGTGAGCCGTACCAGAAGGACCTAGGAAGTAACGAGTGGAATCCAAGCTGTACGAGGGGTTATATGTATATCCAGGCAGTAGTAGGGCAGCCTGAGTTAGCATTGACCAGGTACCTAGGTGGAGTAAGGGCACCAGGGGAGGAGTATAACTATACAGTACGGTTACCAGGCAGTATACGAGGGGAGGAGTTTAGGAGGTGAACCAAGTACAGTATAGAGTATAGGTATACTCAGTATGATACAGTATAGTACAGCACCAGTATAGATACAGTATACAGTACATAACAGTATACAGTATACAGTATACAGTATACACAGTATAGATAGATACAGTATAGATACAGTACAGTATAGATACAGTATACAGTACAGTATACAGTATAGATACAGTATGCAGTATAAATACAGTATGCAGTATAGTATACAGTATAGCTACAGTAGGCCTATAGTATACAGTACAGTATAGATACAGTATAGATACTATACAGTATAGTATACAGTACAGTATACAGTATAGATACAGTATACAGTATAGATACAGTATAGTACACAGTACAGTATACAGTATAGTATACAGTATAAATACAGTATAGTATACAGTATAGATACAGTACAGTATACAGTATAGGTACAGTGTACAGTATACAGTATAGTATACAGTATAGATACAGTATAGTACACAGTACAGTATACAGTATAGATACAGTGTACAGTATACAGTATAGATACAGTATACAGTATAGTATACAGTATATTATACAGTATAGATACAGTATAGTACACAGTACAGTATACAGTATAGTATACAGTATAGATACAGTATAGTACACAGTACAGTATACAGTATAGATACAGTATAGTATACAGCAGTACAGTATACAGTACAGTATACAGTATAGATACAGTATAGTATACAGTATAGTATACAGTATAGATACAGTATAGTACACAGTACAGTATACAGTATAGATACAGTATAGATAGTATACTGTATAGTATAGCAGGGGTGTCAAACATGCGGCCTGCGGGCTGAACCAATCCGGCCCACACAAACAAACCAGGGAGGACGGAGGGAGTAGGGACCAGCTGGAGGGTACCAGGGAGTAGGGACCAGCTGGAGGGTACCAGGGAGGACAGGGAGTAGGGACCAGCTGGAGGAACACCAACGCCTCAACTCTGTGGAGTCGAGTTCAGAAACAGTCTAGACGTTTCAGTTGTCCCAGGGTCCACGATGGCTTTGTTTGATATTTATTTCCTAGCCAACTTTCATTAACAATGTAACTTTGTGTATAAATGATGACGTGGACAACATGCAGTGGTCATATTGAAGAACATTCCTTGTCCTCATCGTGCTTCAAATGATATCAGTTCCATATGTATAAAATATATATAAAATAATGTCAGAGTTTGTGTGTTTATTTTCTCACAAAATAAAAACAAGCTAGCCAAATAACCATATCATTTTATGGACATATTTGATATTAATATTTTTGTTCTATTAATGTCGGTTTCATAGTGTATATCTATTTATCTGTCATATTGTTGTATTTCCCTGGATGTGTTATTATATGGATTCTAAAGATGTCTCGCATAGCAGTTTGATCTGTACATTAAAAACATTGAGGGAAATATTTTCTAGGTTTATCACTAATTTAGTACAATAGTATGAAGGGAAAAAAACATATAAAATATTATATATAATTACATTTACATTTAGTTTGCAGTTAAATGCCAAAGGCAAATCATCAATTAGACGTATAATTACAGTGTTGTAATGTACAACAGAACAGCCCCCTCCTGTGTGTTTGATGCAGACCTGAGGCCTCTAGACTAAACTATACTGTATCTGTACTGTATACTATACTGTATACTATCTATACTTCATCTAAACTGTATACTGTATCTATACTGTATCTATACTGTATACTATCTATACTGCATACTGTATCTATACTATACTGTATCTATACTGTATATTATACTGTATTACTATACTGTATACTGTACTGTATACTATGTATACATACTACTGTATCTATACTGTATACTGTACACTATACTGTACTATACTGTACTGTATCTATACTGTATACTATACTGCATACTGTATGTATAGTGTATACTGTATCTATACTGTATCTATACTGTATACTATACTGTATACTGTATCTATACTGTATCTATACTGTATACTACTGTTATACTGTATCTATACTGTATCTATACTGTACTGTATACTGTATCTATACTGTATACTATCTATACTGCATACTGTATCTATACTGTATCATACTGTATACTATACTGTATACTATACTGTATGTATACTGTATCTATACTGTTCATACTGTATACTATACTATACTGCATACTGTATCTATACTGTATACTGTATACTATCTATACTGTATCTATACTGTATACTGTATACTATACTGTATATTGTATCTATACTTCATCTATACTGTGTACTATACTGTATCTACACTGTATACTATCTATACTGCATACTGTATCTATACTGTATCTATACTTCATCTTTACTGTATACTATACTGTATACTGAATACTATACTGCATACTGTATCTATACTGTATACTATACTGTATACCAGGGGTGTCAAACTCATTTAAGGTTGAGGCCGGAACAGACCAAGTGCAACTCGGAGGGGGGCCGGACTAACAAAAACACGCTTTTGATATGATTAAAGATGTCTTCTCTGTGCACTAAACAGCGCTTCCCTTTATAAAACTAATGAAATTCGGCATTTACACGAGGCTAGGATCTGACAATAATTTTATAATATTTCCAGTTCCCCGATGTTCAACAGAATTTGTTTGTTTGTGTGGGCCGGATTGGTTCAGCCCGCAGGCCGCATGTTTGACACCCCTGCTATACTATACAGTATACTATCTATACTGTATCTATACTGTATACTGTACTGTGTACTATACTGTATCTATACTGTATACTATACTGTATACTGTATACTATACTGTATCTATACTGTGTACTATACTGTATCTATACTGTATACTGTACTGTGTATACTGTATCTATACTGTATACTATACTGTATACTATACTGTATACTGTATGTACTATACTGTATACTGTATACTGTATACTACTGATACTACTGTATACTGTATCTATACTGTATCTATACTGTATACTGTACTGTACTGTATACTTATACTGTATACTATACTGTATACTGTATCTATACTGTATACTATCTGTATATACTGTATACTGTATCTATACTGTCTATACTGTATACTGTACACTGTATCTATACTGTATACTGTACTGTGTACTATACTGTATCTATACTGTATACTATACTGTATACTGTACACTGTACCTATACTGTATACTGTACTGTATCTATACTGTATACTATACTGTATTTATACTGTATACTATACTGTATACTGTACTGTGTACTATACTGTATCTATACTGTATCTATACTGTATACTGTACACTGTATCTATACTGTATACTATCTATACTGTATACTATACTGTATACTGTATCTATACTGTATACTGTACACTATATACTGTATACTATCTATACTGTATCTATACTGTATACTATACTGTATACTGTATCTATACTGTATACTGTACTGTATACTGTACTGTGTACTATACTGTATCTATACTGTATACTGTACTGTATACTATACTGTATCTATACTGTATACTATACTGTATCTATACTGTGTACTATACTGTATGCTGTACTGCATACTATACTGTATCTATACTGTATACTGTACTGTGTACTATACTGTATCTATACTGTATACTATACTGTATACTGTACTGTGTACTATACTGTATACTATTACTGTATACTATACTGTATACTGTATCTATACTGTATACTGTACACTGTATCTATACTGTATACTGTACTGTGTACTATACTTGTATTATACTGTATACTATTACTGTATTACTGTACACTGTACCTATTACTGTATTACTGTACTGTATCTATACTGTATACTATACTGTATTTATACTGTATACTATACTGTATACTGTACTGTGTACTATACTGTATCTATACTGTATACTGTATCTATACTGTATACTGTACACTGTATCTATACTGTATACTATCTATACTGTATCTATACTGTATACTATACTGTATACTGTATCTATACTGTATACTGTACACTATATACTGTATACTATCTATACTGTATCTATACTGTATACTATACTGTATACTGTATCTATACTGTATACTGTACTGTATACTGTACTGTATACTGTATCTATACTGTATACTATCTATACTGTATCTATGCTATAACTGTATACTATATACGTATCTATACTGTATACTGTACTGTATACTATACTGTATCTACACTGTATACTATCTATACTGTATCTATACTGTATACATACTGTATACTATACTGTATCTATACTGTATACTATACTGTATACTATACTGCATACTGTATCTATACTGTATACTTACTGTATACTGTATACTATACTGCATACTGTATACTGTACTGTATACTGTATCTATACTGTATAGTATCTATACTGTATCTATACTGTACTGTATACTATAGGCCTACTGTAGCTATACTGTATACTATACTATACTGCATACTGTATTTATACTGCATACTGTATCTATACTGTATACTGTACTGTATCTATACTGTATACTGTACTGTATACTATACTGCATACTGTATCTATACTGTATACTATCTATACTGTATACTATACTGCATATTGTACTGTATCTATACTGTATACTGTATCTATACTGTACTGTATCTATACTGTATCTATCTATGCTGCATACTGTATCTATACTGTATACTTGGGCTATTGCAGTCCCCCCCCCCCGTCCCCCCCTTCCTCCTCAGTGGTACAGTCCTGTCAGCATCCCAGGTGATGCTGGAACATACCACGGTGGGTGCGGGAGGGGGTATTCCAGTCCCGTCCCCCCCTTCCTCCTCAGTGGTACAGTCCTGTCAGCATCCCAGGTGATGCTGGAACATACCACGGTGGGTGCGGGAGGGGGTTCTGCAAGAGCCTTAAACAAGTACGCAGCTGCTGGGTTGCATTGCTTCATCAGAAGAGCTGCGGGTCAGCGAAGTGACGTTGTTGTGTAACGAGTCTCCAAAGTAGAGGACATCACAGATCCGTGGTGTGTTTGTGTTCGGAGCAGTCATGACGCAGGGCAAGGTGAGCACAGCATCCTCTCATCTTCTCATCCTCATCATCTTTTAACTCAGCCGGTGTCTGAGTGTCCTGGAGCAGAGATGTCTGCGTTGCATCATATCAGATGTGAGGTCATACTGGACTGTTATGGTCTGTCATGGTCACCAGCCGTGCCTTGCAGCCCTGGGTCTGTCTATATGATTTCTCATGGAAGCCATCATCAGAGTTATTCATGGAACGTTTGGTGTTTGATTGCAGGGCTGTGCTCCTTATCAAGTGCGTCACAGAGCTCATAATACCCATGTTGCCATGACAACTCAGAGCAACCTGTCCTCCATCCCACCATGTCTTAATCAATGGTCCTCCTTTCCTGATTCATTATTATTAATAGCTTTATTATCTGTTCCTGTTCCTTTACTGAATTCGCTGGTTGTTATCAGTCCACATTTTTCTGATGATGATTAAGTAGGGGTGTGTGTGTGTGTGTGTTGTGTGTGTGTGTGTGTGTGTGTGTGTGTGTGTGTGTGTGAAGCTGTATTAGTTTAAAACCTGCAACTCACGACTCGTCAGAATGAGTAACTCTTAAGTAGAGGTGATGTCGGGTCAAAGGTCACCTCATGTTGTGCTCACAGCTCCTACTGGCCAACAAGACGAGCAGCGAGGCGCCCGGCGAGGGGCCCCCCGTGGCCGCTCCTCCGACCTATGAGGAGGCCACCGCTGGTATGATTATGATTATGATACCTTATAAACCTCTTAACCTTATTAACCTTATTAACCTTAATTAACCTTATTAACCTCTTAATAAGCACCGTATCATAGAGATATATGTAGAATAATGTACTACCTTAGAATAACCACCGTATCATAGCTATGTATGTAGAATCATGTACTTTATAATAACCACCTTATATTTTTTTACAATTTGCTGCCTTTGCAACCCTGGTTCATTGTTTATAATGTATAATAGTAAGTGTATAATAGTTTATATTGATGTATAATACGTGTATAATAGTCTGTAGTAATGTATAATAGTCTATAATAAGTGCATAATAATATATAATCAGTGCATAATAATATATAATCAGTGTTTAATAGTGTATAATAATAGATATTAAGTGTATAATGGTGTATGATATTATGCGCCCCCTGGTGGCTGCAGGCAGCAGCAGTCCCTGCTACAGTGATGCAGAGAGGCTCACAGAGTCCACCTGGGAGGACCACACCGTCAGGAGGGTGTTCATCCGCAAGGTGTGCAGGAGAAATCCTATCTGCCCTACCTGTCCTACCTGCCCTACCTGTTCTACCTGCCCTACCTGTCCTATCTGCCCTACCTGTCCTACCTGCCCTACCTGTTCTACCTGCGCTACCTGTCAGGACAGGACATGAAGTGCACCATGATTCAATGTTCATGAAAAATACATTTATTACATTTGTGCAAATGTGTTGTGCAGGTGTATGCCATGTTGATGATCCAGCTCCTCGTCACGATGGCTGTGGTGGCGGTCTTCACCTTCTGGTGAGCACCTTCCACAACATCTCAACCTTCAGTACAGGTTTCACTGCAATATCCACATATGTTTATTTGCACATGCATCTGTTTTTGTTCTTCCAGTGAACCGTTGAAGCTGTACATCCAGTCCAACCCCGGCTGGTACTGGGCCTCCTAGTAAGTAACCCAGTAACACAGCTGCTCGGAGCCCCTGATTGCTTCATGCTGTGACCCTCGTCTTCGTTCTTCTGTTTGTTCCACAGCGCTGTGTTCTTTGTCACCTACCTGACTCTGTCCTGCTGTTCTGCTCCCCGGTATGTCAGACATCTATCTGCTCAACTGAATGAACGTCAAACAATCGTAAATGGTCTGAAATAATATAAAACACAATTTGTCTGTTACTTTCTACAGGAGACTGTTTCCATGGAACCTAATTCTGCTCGGACTCTTTGTAAGTTAAACATTTTAGAATTCCTTTTCTTTGAGGTTTAAGGTTATTAAGGGAAGAGTTAAAGTTTGTTGATGACGTATAATATAAAGGATTCAACGCATGATGTGAATTGATATGCATTTGACTTGGAATCACAAGTGTGTAAAACTAAAACGAATAATTTGTGGATAACTTTTCATGTTCTTCTTTTTCCTGTTGCAGACCCTTTCCCTCTCCTACATGACTGCAATGCTGTCCAGGTACATGTTAACATGAACTGTTTGAATAACGTTTCCAATGCTTTCCACTATTACTGCTACTGGATGTCCTCCCTGTTCACTGTAACAGTTTCTACAACACCAAGTCTGTGGTGTTGTGTCTGGGCATCACCGCCGTAGTCTGTCTCACCGTGACGCTCTTCAGCTTCCAAACTAAGGTGAGCAACATTCTAAAAGGCATTAGGTATGCATGGACCAGCGATGTGACCAGTAGTAGACCATAAAGGACCAGGAGTGGCTGATCTGTGGTCCTCTGGTCTCCAGTATGACGTGACTTCGTGCGGAGGGGTGCTCTTCGTCTTCAGCATGGTGCTGTTCACCTCGGGGCTGGTCATGATGCTTCTCCTACCGTACCACTATGTGAGTGAGACTCACCTCCATCTCTAGTATCCTACGCAGACAACAAGTGTGGCCAAATCATCTCATCTTTCTTTTGCATTAGGTTCCCTGGTTGGACTGTGTTTACGCTGTCCTGGGAGCAATTCTCTTTACCATGGTATGTAAACACACACAGATATGCTGCTTAGACTTTAACAATGAGATAAAGAGATGCATGTTTTATTCTGCTTCATTATATTCTCTTGTAGTTCCTGGCGTTCGACACCCAGCTGCTGATGGGGAACAGACGCTACAGCATGAGTCCCGAGGAGTACATCTACGCCACGCTGTGCATCTACCTGGACATCATCTACATCTTCTCCTTCTTCCTGCAGATCTTTGGGACCAGGAGAGAGTAGTTGTGATGTACATCCATGTTAACATGACACAGCTTGCAGGTGCACATCAGTACACTGCTGAACAAGCTCACAAAGAGGAAAACAATTGAAACTTGATGGTGATAGTGTTTTAAACTTTTTTTTGTAATGTGGTTAGCATCATAGTAAGTCCCGTGTACATGTGATTAGCATCAACTGTTAGAACTTGAGTCCTTCTCCAGCATGATATGAAAGCAGGTTAGATGTTGTGGTTCACTCGCTGGCTTCAGCACATTGTAATGCTCTGGTCCCATAGGGCATGGATTGTAACGTAGATAAACACAAATGTTCATGTCATGCTATATCAGTGGTTGTCAAAGCTATGCAAGATGTTTATCTCTGATGCACAAAGAAATATGCATGAGTAACTAGTACCTGCAATGCATTACTCTGTCACGTTGAGCTGAACAAGCACACATATAAGATATAAGTAGAGAGACGCGTATAACTTTAGTGTCATCACATCTTAATCTTGTGTAAGCCTGTGTTCTGTTTAATAAACCTGATATGTTGCTCTGGCCTGCAGGTTTACATAATAGAATAGAATATAATAACAATAATGATCATATATATACCTGGAATAAGACACAATATCATACACGTAAAAATAATATTTGATGTAAGAGTTGTTATGTTGTTATGCATTATTCTTGCACTTGGAGTGATGCTAAGTGTAGTTTAAATATCCTTATTCCTATGTATCAATTATCTGGTGAAACATTTTAGGATTTCTTTGAAGTGAAATCTATACTTAATTGATTGCTTAATTATATTGTTTCTTGAGCGTTTGCTTGTTTTTTGCAGGGGAAATATATCTGAAAGGAGATTAAACGTGCCAAACAGATCACTATTTTTATGATGTCTTGAACGTTAGAATGAGAATGAAGCTAGCGATGTTTCATGAGATTCAGATTTTATTTTTTTATATTAAAGCATCGATGTTAAAAAAAAAATAACTACATCTGTATATGATTTTGGAATGAATTGATATGAATCATATGACTGACTTGGCCTTGTGTTTATTTATTATTATTATTATTATTATTATTTATTGTGTGTGTTAGGAAACGAGGGTTTAATTACGAGAGCATTTCTCGTAAAGAACAAATAAATATAAAACAACACAAAGCAGTAGACCTATATTGCCTATATCTTCACAAAGTAGATTTATTTAAAAAAATAAAACTGACATAAATAATAAAATAAAATAAAATAAAGTGTAGTGAACAGAACAGGTCGACATGTTGCCAGCTGTGACTGTGAGCGACTCCGGCCTCTAGGGGGCGCCGGAGCGCGCTCGGTCCCGGCCTCCACTTAACCAATCAGAAGGCGCGTTAGTGTGACGTCAGGTTCCGCCATGTTGTGGTTTTGAATGAGGAAGAAGGCGGGAGAGCTTCTTCTTCAGCGACTATCAATATACATATTAATAGGAATAAGAATAAGAATATAAATAATAATCACAACACGTAAAGTCCCGCCGCCGACCAGCGCAGGGCGACGCTTCGCGGGGTAAACGCGTCAGTTTGAACCACTTTGAGTTCCGCCCGTCGCGCGCTAGGTAGTTAGCTTAGCTTAGCAACGAGCTAACTTGAAGCTAACTAGCGCAGCGCGTTTAACGGAGAAACCCGATGACTCTTGCTAGCAGCTAACTAGCAGCACCTAACTAGCAGTTAACTAGCAGCAGCAGCTAACCCGCGCCGGGCGGATGACGCGCTCCGGGTGTGTGGACGGTTAGCGGCGGCAGCGGCTCGGGGCTCCGCTCGGCTCCACTCGGGGTCCACTCGGGTTTCTCCGCCAGGGCCGAGCGGCGGCATCATGATGAACAAGATCTACGCGTGGATCGGAACCGGCTTCGGCAGTCTCCGGGAGGCGCCGCCCGCCCGCCCCCCGGGCCGGAAGAGGCCAATTGACGGGTAAGAGTGACGTAGCAGGAGCCCAGGCTCCGTGGCTCCATGGCACCGGGCTGCTCCCGCAAGACGCTGACCGATAACGTTCCTGTGTCCTAAAGTGTGGAAGACGGCCAGGAGGAGGAGGAGGACGGCGGCGGGACGGCCAAGAAGTCTCGGCTCGGTAATTAGTTGAGAACCACGCAGCAGTCTGAGGAACACCACTGAAGGGTCCATGTGGTGCCACCGGTTGTGGGCGTGGTTAGCCGTGACAAACAGTTTCTCACCTCGATGTAGGATGGATAGATCAGCCTACCTGTTGGTACGGTCCACTGTACCAACAGGTAGGCTGATCTATCCAATGGCTGACCACGCCCACACCCTGTGGTGTCTACGGCCCCAGTCAACACACCTGAACCTGTCCACCCACCAGGTGACCTGCTGGACTCGGTGAGGGGAGCGGCGGAGGGCGTGAAGGGGCACGGCTCCTCCGTGGCCTCCTGGGTGAAGACCAGTGTGGCTCCTTCTCTGAGGAGCGTCCTGCCCCCCGCCGCCGCCGACCCCCCGGCCTCCGCACCTCCTGCAGCGTGGAGCGCCAGGCATCACGTATGTTGTGAAGCTGCAGCATGTCGTATCCTCCCGTGTGTGTGTGTGTGTGTGTGTGAACATGGGCTTTCTCCTGCTAGGTTGTCGCCAAGACCTCTGGCCACGTGGACAGCGTGTTTGCGTCTCCGTCGACTCCTTCAGAGTGGAAGTTAAGATCTGGTAAGCTTGTGATTACAATAGTCTTTCAGTATTTAGGTCTCTAAAACAAGCATGTTCCAACCACCTGATTGTAAGACTGTTATAAACTTTCGTCATCTGTGTGCATGTACATGACTATTGTGAACGTTGACTCTCGCTCCGCCGCAGAATCGTACCGAACTGAAAGGTCTGCGATGGGATCTAAAGTGTGCCGGCGTCAAGTGTGCATGAACCTGGCGACCCGGGAAACGGCGAAGACCAACGGACACTCGCCCGTCCAGGCGGCCGCCACCTCCTCCCCCACCGCCCACCCTCCCCCACGGTTAGGGAGACCCCTCAGCTTACACACCCATGGAGCCGCCAGGTGGGTCCCTCTTCGAAGGCCTTTAGGTTTGTGTTGAGTCCTGAGTCTCAGAGTTCTTCGTCTGACCCCCGCAGCCCGTGGGGTTCTCCTGCGGTGGCTCCGCCCAGTGACTACACCAGCATGTACGAGAAGACCTTCCCCATCCGGGTGGTGCAGAGCCCCGCCCACAGCAGCTCCGGCCGCCCACCCGGGCCCCGGTATCGCTGCACGGTGCAGGAGGTGAGACACCTGTCCCCCGCTGTCCCTGTCCTCTTAACGCTGCTCCCATGTCCCTCACCTGTCCTCTTAACGGTGCTCCCATGTCCCTCACCTGTCCTCTTAACGCTGCTCCCATGTCCCTCACCTGTCCCCTGCTGTCCCTGTGTCTGTGGGAGCAGTCAGTCCGTGAGGAGGAGAAGGAGGTCTACAGGCAGCTGCTCAACATGGTCTCCGGCGGTCACTCCGCCTTCCTCAACGGCAGCTCACCGGGCGCCGTGCGCTCACACCGAGACTTGTAAGTATTTAAGGGTTAGGGTTATGGTGGGGGCCTAGAGGGTTAGGGTGGGGTCCTAGAGGGTTAGGGTTAGGGTTGGGTATCGTTTAGATTTATCCGATACCGGTGCCAAACCGATACTTTTAAAACGATACCGGTGCAAACAACAACGTTAAAGAATGTCTTTTTTTATTGCAAAGGCAAAACAATTGAACAATAAATAAGTAAAACAGTACAACTACTAATAATAAATAAGAGCAAATAACAGCAAACAAAGCAAGTGAAAAGTAGTGCACAGTGACTGTCAAATAATGGTCCTGTGCCACACTGGTCCACCCATCACAGGTAATAGCAGCCTTGATCACTTGTGCCAATGCCTGAACAACATTGTGCTTTTCGACAGAGTACCATGCAGGAATGAGGGTATTCATCAGTAGGGTTGGGTATCGTTTAGATTTATCCGATACCGGTGCCAAACCGATACTTTTAAAACGATACCGGTGCCAAAACGGTGCCAGAACCGATACCTTCTTTAAAAAGAGCAAACAACAACCAGTGTTAATTTCGTTAACGAAATGTTTGACGAAAAATATGCGTTAACGACCTTTTTCCCATGACTAAGACGTGACGTTGACGTGACGAAAACGGATCTTTGAAAATAAAAACTGTGACTAAATCTATTTTTACTTTCGTTGACGGGACGAAAATGTTAGTGGTGGACGAACGGACATTCAAAATTGAATTAATTATTAAAGAGTTTGATTCCAAAACGCGATAAGCGCCATTAAAAAAAAAAAAAAGAATTGTTTCCGCAAAACGCGACAACCGGCTAGTTTCTCTGCATTATATTATTATATTATTATATTATTATATTATTCCCTTCTTTCCAAACTGATAAACGCCACACAGATTGCCTACGGCAGACTCAGTAATATCCGCTCGGCCAATCACAGCGCGCCAGTTCCCGTGACGTCACTAGCCTAGTGACAGCTGGTCAAAGTCCTGTCAGAAACAACACACACATATCGTAAGAGATTTAAGCGAAATTATTCATTGAATGAAAATAATGATAACTTTTGATGGAACAGAGGAGCAGGTGCTTGTTTCTACAGTGGGAAAAAAAACCAAAGATCATCATAGACGGGAGAATGTGAGGAAAAATGCGACATTACTGGCGGTGGTTGGCTAGACCTTATTAAGTACGCAGAAGCGCCTGGTCCTGTTCAACTTTAGTTGAATGAGCGTAGAAACACTGGACGTTTTGATCAAGATCACCAGCAATGAGCTGATCAGCGTGACTACAGTCCGTCTTCTTGGTGTGTGTGTTGCCGGCGATTTCTTACACACACACACACACACACACACACACACACACCACCCAATAAGACGGACTGTAGTCACACTTATCAGCTCATTGCTGGTGATCTTGATCAAAACGTCCAGTCTTTCTACGCTCATTCAAGTAAAGTTGAACAGGACCAGGCGCTTCTGCGTCTTATAACAGTTAATAAGGTCCAGCGAGTGGGGGGGGGGGCAGGCGCGCATTGTCGGGTTTTTATCAATCAGATGAATGCATCAAATCTTCGCGCAGTATGACGATCTATGCAATCACTAGAAGGATACCCGGTCTGTTGTTCACAGCAGTTCCGGTCATCTTGTTTTTTAAATGTGACTAAAACTAGACTAACATTTTATGAGTTTCCGTCGACGAAAACTAGACTAAAACTAAGAAGGTTTTTAAACATTTGTTGCAGGTACTATTGTTCGCGTTTTTTGGGGTAAAATGCAGCCAGACTTTCGACCGTCGTGGTTTCGGCATTTTGCGGGTACTTGCTGTCACTGTCTGATTGAAATGTTTACTAAAGTTAGGTGTGGGTTGGGCAGCGTGACGTGAGCATCAGCGATATTTCGTTTCGAGCACTAGAGGGCGCTGAAATGCAGTGGATATTTCAAATGGCATTTTAACTACTGGCACCGAAATGAGGCACCGGAATATGCGTTTTGATTCGGTACGGTTAGTACCGGTTGTACGGGAACCGGTTCCATAGTGGTACCGGTTCTCGGTACCCATCCCTATTCATCAGAGTATCCCTGGACGGGGGGCGGTAGCGAGGATTAAGGGCACTGGTCATCTCTCTGTATTAAAGAAATTTAAGGATGTGTATTAGTCTTATTTGTTTTAATGGCACATAACTAGATTATACACACTAAATAAACATTATTTTCACATAATGCAATTACCTAAAACAATGATATGGTATTTATTTACCTGAACCATGGAGATTCCACAGTGGAAAAAGAATGCAAGGTTCCCTAAGGTGAATGGGGTCACTACTGCAATAATAATATATATTATGTTCATTCATTAATTAGTTAATTTATTTATTTATTATCAACGTATGTAACACGTAAAAACGTTGATTTATAAATTCAAGATTTGCATCGTTAACGTTACGTTACTAACATGAGGAAATGCGGCTGGAATCCTCGTCAATCGTCTCGTCGTCGGGGTCTCCCACACCACCGGCTGAGTTGCTTGGTACTGGGCTGAGGTGCTTGGTACTGGGCTTGACGATTTCAAGGGTCGAACACTGTGCATGCTTCGGCCTTCAGGTTCATACCGTGACTCGCCAAAAGGTGCTTCATCAAATTGGAGGTGTTCCCCCCCTTTGCATGCAATGGTTTTTAAACATTTGTTGCAGGTACTATTGTTCGCGTTTTTTGGGGTAAAATGCAGCCAGACTTTCAACCGTCGTGGTTTCGGCATTTTGCGGGTACTTGCTGTCACTGTCTGATTGAAATGTTTACTAAAGTTAGGTGTGGGTTGGGCAGCGTGACGTGAGCATCAGCGATGTTTCGTTTCGAGCACTAGAGGGCGCTGAAATGCGGTGGATATTTCAAATGGCATTTTAACTACTGGCACCGAAATGAGGCACCGAAATATGCGTTTTGATTCGGTGCGGTTAGTACCGGTTGTACGGGAACCGGTTCCATAGTGGTACCGGTTCTCGGTACCCATCCCTAGTTAGGGTTATGGTGGGGGCCTAGAGGGTTAGGGTGGGATCCTAGAGGGTTAGGGTTATGGTGGCGCCTAGAGGGTTATGGTGGGGTCCTAGAGGGTTAGGGTTATGGTGGGGCCTAGAGGGTTAGGGTGGGGTCCTAGAGGGTTAGGGTTATGGTGGGGTCCTAGAGGGTTATGGTGGGGACCTAGAGGGTTGAGGTTTAATGTCAAGGGTCAGAGTTATAGTGTGACCATGTGGTTCTAAAGCATTGTGCCACACAGCAGGCTTAGGGGTTAAGGGTCAGCGTTATAGTGTGACCTTTGATCCTACAGCAGCAGCTTCCTGAGCACCAGCAGTCGGCTCCTGCAGCTTTCTGGCCCCGCGGGGCCCCGGGCCGCTTCAGACGCACCCAGCCTCAGTCCCCGGGGTCCCTCCAGCCAGGGATCCAGCAACCTCCCCAGTCCAATAGAGGCCTCCAGCCAGCTGGGGACCCTGCCGTGGTCCTTGGTGCTCAACCTCCCTGGGGCCGGCGGCGCTCGGTCGGCCCCCTCCCCCGGGGCCGTCCAGGACACGTCTTCTCAGGACACGCAGTCGTCCGGTGAGATTAACGTCTCCACATGTTATAATTACATTTATGACTTAATTGTGATTATATATCATAACTTCTGACGCCCGACGTCGGCAGCATGACGGTGATTCCTCTCGTTTTTGTTGCAGCTCAGGACAGCGACTCGGTCATCATTGTGGAAGAACAACGGGGCAAAAAGCCAAACGCTCCGAGGTTTGTACTGTGGGGACGTTACTGTCCCAGTTACAAAATGAATGTTCATTCCTTCACATCTCCAGTTTGTTTTGTAGTCACTGTTTGGTTAAAGACGATAGTGCTGCCTCTATTTGACGCGGCCAAACAGGAAGTGGTTGATATGCTGATGAAGGTGATGTGATGAGGCCTGGACAAATGGTCAACGTTCATTCATCCTCTGAAACGTAACGTATTCCTTTACCTTTCTAGCGTCCCGTGCTTCCAAGCAGAGTTATGGATCAAGGAACTGTAAGTAAACCTGAGGAATAGCCGTCATGATGCACTCGATTTTACTTCACCGTTGGTTAAATGAGTCATCGGGAGCATCCCTTCACTAAACAACTGTGCACCTCTTTACCCAGTCCGTGTTGACGCTCGTGTAGTTGTTGCTAAACAAGATGTCTTGTGGTAGGACCAGCATGCACGACTCCCGAGCCCGAGAGAGGCGGAGACAGATCGAAGAGCAGGAGGCCTTGGCCGCCCGCCTCCTGCGCCAGGTGAGCTCCACGAGATGCTGTTTTCTCCCGTGGACCAGGTGTACCCTGTCTCTCTGTTGACCCTTCTCTGGTTTTACTCAGCGGCTGTCCGGAGACGGGCAGCCGGTCCCGAAGGTGGAGGTGTTCATCAGGGTTCCCTTGGAGAAGGAGGTGCCGCTAACTGCCATCATAGAGGAGGCCAAGCTGCAGGAGAAGCCCCCAGAGTTCCCTGAGCTGCTCCAGGTACGTTTCTCCTCCTCCTCTCTTTCAGAATCTCTCCTGGCCACCTGAGGTCACTGTGGGCTTGTGTCTGTAGGAGATGAATGAGGAGGTGAACAGGGCGCTGAGAGGCCGTCCAGACGAGGTCCTCAGTGAGGGTTTTGGCCTCAGCCTCACGCGCAAAGACCTGCAGACGCTCAGCGACCTCAACTGGCTCAACGACGAGGTGAGCGGGAACTCTGCTGATCCCCGGGGGCTTCTGGTCGGGTTCTGGACTCCAGCAGCTCCGGCCTGATCCTCGCTCGTGTGTCTCCAGGTCATCAACTTCTACATGAACCTGCTGGTGCAGCGCAGCAAGACTCCGGGCATGCCGGCGGTCGACACCTTCAACACCTTCTTCTACCCCCGGCTGTGTGCCAGCGGCTACTCGGCCGTACGTCGGTGGACCAAGAAGACGGACATCTTTGCCGCAGACATCCTCCTGGTGCCTGTCCACCTGGGGGTCCACTGGTGTCTCTCGGTAGGTCCCACCTCTCGGTAGGTCCTCCGTCTCTCGGTAGGCCCGTCCGTCTCTCGGTAGGCCCGTCCGTCTCTCGGTAGGTCCTCCGTCTCTCGGTAGGTAGGTCCTCCGTCTCTCGGTAAGTCCTTTAAAGGTGTTGATGAAGTGTTTCCTGTATCCAGGTGGTGGACTTCCGGAAGAAGATCATCATGTACTACGACTCCATGGGAGGCAACAACGACAAGGCGTGTCACACGTTGTTGTAAGTGTGAGGACTCCTTCTGGAGAGCTAGGAGTCAGTACTCCATACCGTCTCTATATCTGCTGAGCTGTGACTCCTCCTCCTCCACAGACGATACCTTCAGCAGGAGAGTAAAGACAAGAAGGGCAGAGAGCTGGACACGACCAGCTGGACTCTGCACAGCAGGAGGCGCAACGTAAGCTGCCCGGATGTCACATGGTTCACACGGTGCACACGGAACACATAAAACCTTGTCCACTAACGGCGTCCCTTGCTCTCCTCGGTCTCCTTGCGTTCCCAGGAGATCCCGCAGCAGATGAACGGCAGTGACTGCGGCATGTTCACCTGTAAATACGCGGAGTACATCACCAAAGACAAGGACATCACGTTCACACAGGTGAGGAATCTGCTGCTCGCCGCCAATCAGGATGAGGAGCCTGACCATCGGCTCGACTGATCGGTCGTCATGTCTATATTATCTGTATAATTATTATTGGACTTGAGTACATGTTGTAGACCTTCTCCTTGTTGCGTTGCAGAAGCACATGCCGTACTTCAGGAGGAGGATGGTCTGGGAACTCCTCAACCGCAAGCTCCTGTGAGGCCCGGTGCGCCGGGCGGCCTCAAGAAACTCTGACCTCTGACCTCTTCTCTCGCTTGAGTCTCGGACTCGATGTCCGGGTCGGGACCTCGCCGCCCGGCCGCAGCGGGTCACATGATGCGTATATTTTTGCTCAGGAGCACAATCACACAAGATCTCGTTTTGTTTTCCAGTTGACGGCGGACCACGACTTCAGACATGCTCCATGGCCTCCATCAGTACACTTTGCTTTCTTGCCGACCGTTCAAAAACCTTATTCTTACATTTGGTGGATCAGGTAAAAGTATCCTGATTTTATTGTAAAAAATCAAATGTATGGGCGGATTCTGTCCTAACCGTTCCAATGTGCCAGCGTCACAGCGTAGCGAGGCTGGGGGCCGTCTCCATCCCAACTGCTGCAGGGTGGTGGTGGTGGTCTCTGCTGGAGAGGCTGCGGGGTGGCGGTGGTCTCTGCTGGAGAGACTGCAGGCTGGCGCTCGTCTCTGCTGGAGAGACTGCAGGGTGGCGGTGGTCTCTGCTGGAGACACTGCACGGTGGTCTCTGCTGGAGAGACTGCACGGTGGTCTCTGCTGGAGAGACTGCAGGGTGGCGCTGGTCTCTGCTGGAGAGACTGCAGGGTGGTGGTGGTCTCTGCTGGAGAGACTGCACAGTGGTCTCTGCTGGAGAGACTGCAGGCTGGTCTCTGCTGGAGAGACTGCAGGGTGGCGGTGGTCTCTGCTGGAGAGACTGCAGGGTGGTCTCTGCTCCCCTCAGAAGATGAGGAACTTTGGGCTCGACTCACAAACGGCAGCTTTTGGGTCTTCAGGATTTTCAAATGTGTACATAGGTCTCTTGGACAATGTATTTAATATACAATTTTATACTTTGTTTTCTATGTTTTGTAAACCTTTCTAGAAATAAATTTCTTGGTTATTGTGATCTGTGGATGTGTGTTGCTGTGTGGTACCTCATTATTACAACTTTAATGTATGCATTGAATCTGTTTTTATACAATACATATAAACCCATATCAGCACTTCACTCGTATGATTTAAAAACACATTTATGCAGACACTGGAAGCAAGTTCAAAATGAAAACCATATTGGAAAAGTCTTATTGAATTGACCGAGTTCTAAACCTAACCCAGTGAGCTTAAACAGCGTTGGGAGTTCAGTATCTTTATTAAGGGAACTGATTGCGTGTTTATGGTCGAGGCGCTACAAGAGACGTTACAATCTGGAATGACCAAGGAACACAAACTACTTTCATATGAATCTTTACTTGGATGAATTTGATAAAAGTTAGAAAACCAACCAATGGGTTCTGAGAATTTGTCCAACAACATATCCTACCAACGGGTGAAAATACATATTTTACTTCTCTCCACATAATTTACAAGTGGAAATAATGTGCTATATCTGAAACATCTTTGGAGAGACAAAACTGCGTTCTGTATGAATTAATTGGCTTCGGTTGTACAACACATTACTACACTTGTGGCCATTTAAACACGTTTAAAGGGAATTTAAATTATATAATTTAAACACAATTCCCTTTGAATGGACCCCCTAAATGGATTATTATAGATTAATGGAAATGGAAATGTGAATGTCATTTAGCGATCATGTGGAGAGTTTCTCATTTGTATTATTGCATTATTAAGGATAATAAATTAATTGCGCAGACCATCAGGTATATAAACATTTGTCAGAAAAGAATAACAATTTGTTGCATCATAAAAATCCTTTATTGATCAAAAGCAAAAACATAAAAAGGTCATTCACAGTTAAGATAACACACAAAATAACATTAAATGGAGAGAGAATCTCACTTTATTAATAATATTCAAACGTGGAATGGGAGGGGCGCAGGTTCCAGAGATTTACTGCTGCAAGAAACAGACAGAAACACATGCAAAAGGTTATTTATTCAACCACGACCTCAAATCCATCTGAGGTATTTCCACGTGTGGCTGAGGGCCCTTACCTTACCTGGCAGGTCGAGCTTGAACTCAGCGGGGAGCTCATCCTCAGAGTACAGCCGGTCTGAGAAGTACACCCGTCTGATGCAACAGTTAGCGTGGATCTGGAATCACGCAGAAGGAGGAGGAGACCATCAGACGACCAACACCTTGCAGAGACTGTATGTTGTACTTACCGAAATAGTGACTACAACTGGGACTGGTGTTCAAATTGAGGGTTGCAGGGGACCAAGTGGGTCATGCGGAAGCCATCAGGCTGCTGAACAAGTTGGGCATCAATGTCTAAATGCTAGTGCTAAGTGTTACTGCTAGTGCTAGTCCTGGTGATAAGTTGTTACTGCTGGAGCTAGCGCTGGTAGCAGTGCTAAGTGCTAGTGCTAGTGCTAGTGCTAGTGTTACTGCTGGAGCTACATTTACATTTAGGGCATTTGGCAGACGCTTTTATCCAAAGCGACTTACAAAGAGTAGTGCTGGTAGCAGTGCTAAGTGTTGGTGCTAGTACTGGTGTTAGTGCTAGTCCTGGTGCTAGTGTTACTGCTAGTGCTGGTCCTGGTGCTAGTGTTACTGCTAGTGCTGGTGCTGGTGTTAGTGCTAGTCCTGGTGCTAGTACTGGTGTTAGTGCTAGTCCTGGTGCTAGTACTGGTGTTAGTGCTGGTCCTGGTGCTAGTACTGGTGTTAGTGCTAGTCCTGGTGCTAGTACTGGTGTTAGTGCTAGTCCTGGTGCTAGTACTGGTGTTAGTGCTGGTCCTGGTGCTAGTACTGGTGTTAGTGCTAGTCCTGGTGCTAGTACTGGTGTTAGTGCTAGTCCTGGTGCTAGTACTGGTGTTAGTGCTGGTCCTGGTGCCAACTGCTGGTGCTAGTGTTGTGTTGACTGTCTGAGAAGGTATCCCGTGACATTCTGTGAATGTCAGCATATAACAATGTATATTTTATTACATCGATTTATATGTGTATTGCTCACCTGGATATTTTTAATGTATATTCCATTTCATTTTAGATTTCATTTACTTATTTTACATAGAATTCTATTTATAGTTCCATTTCTATTTTGTAGTTCTATTTCTATTTTGTATTCCTTTATAATTACTGTCGGCTGTCGGGCGTTTTGCACAAAAAGTTTTTCACTCACTGCTTATACTCACGTGTAAATTGTGAAGTGACAATAAAATACTTGAATCATTCTTAAAGGATCCCAACTGTCGAGGAAATGATCTCTAAAACAATGAATGAATGTTCATCCATGATTGGGCATTATGCAATAGAAGCATGTCAACATCAGCACAGACAGAATGAAAACAAGGTAGAAACTCACTATTTCACAAGGGAAATGCATCAGCGAAAATTGTGTTTTTGGGAAAAAGTTTCAGGGTCATAAAACTTTGTTTCTTTCCATTCATATGTGATAACACTTACACTTTGACAACATTATTTAGTTTTTAATCAAATGCGGCGCTGGAACAATGTCCAATTTTTTTCATGAAATGAACTTGAATGTGGTTTAATGTTGTCATCATAGTTGATAATAGTTGTATGTCGGTGTTGGCTATAAATCGTTTGTCTGATGCTTTGTCAAGATTGTTAAACCTATAAATCAGGGGTGTCAAACTCATTTGAGGTTGAGGCCGGAACAGACCAAGTGCGACTCGGAGGGGGGCCGGACTAACAAAAAAACACTTTTGATATGATTAAAGATGTCTTCTCTGTGCACGAAACAGCGCTTCCCTTTATAAAACTAATGAAATTAGACATTTAGACAATAACTTTATAATATCCAGAACAGAATTTGTTTGTTTGTGTGGGCCGGATTGGATCAGCCCGCGGGCCACATCTGGCCCCCGGGCCGCATGTTGGACACCCCTGCTATAAATGATTCAAGACTCAAGTGCCAACAGAAGTGACATCATGTGTCTGCCAAATGCCCTAAATGTAAAATGAGGTTTGGCTTGTATGTGTTTCTTGTTTTGTTGAAGGATTCTCTGATCAAATACTTGCAAAAACCAATTAAACCAGACACAGAATAACAAGAAAGGCAAACAAAAGCAACATACTGTATATGTACAAAAAGGCAGGTGAAGTGAAAACAACATGACTGTAAAATGACAAATACAGTGCTGCAGTTAAACCAGACTGGTCCTGTGGTTAGACTAGACTGGTCCTGGGGTTACACCAGACTGGTCCTGTGGTTAAACTGGTCCTGTGGTTAAACCAGACTGGTCCTGGGGTTAAACCTCAGAGTAGCACTAAAAGATTGACATGACGAGCACACACTTGTCATATAGTGTGTTTGTGTGTGTGTGTGTGTGTGTGTGTGTGTGTGTGTGTGACAGGTTTCTGTTTTCACGGTTATCAAGATAGTCTCCGCCTCCTCCTTGTGTTTGCGCTCACGTCTTGTCTTGTCTCTGTGGAGTGAAAGAGTTTCTCCCGAGTAGTTTGGTGCGATTAGCTCCAGAGTCCGAGTGCACAAGCAGTTCCTCCAGCGTCCTGCCAGGGGGAGCAGACACTTAGCCACAAGAAATGTCTTTCAAGCTACACACACACTGTCCACCGAGATAAAGTCAGGAGAGAGTTCCACCCACAGGCCTACCTCAGTGCCCTCTTCACTTGTTGTGCTGGTAGGAGTAGGCTGTGTGCTCTACGGGAGTCTCTATGGCAACAGGTTGTTGAACGGCGCTCTCCTGAACCGAACAACGCACCACAATTAACAACATAAGGCATCGCTTTCTTAAAGTGCGGAAGCCACTATCTATTCTTATCTATGTACCACAGTGATATATTGCTGTCTCTCTTTCAACAAATGTACTCTTTGTAAGTCGCTTTGGATAAAAGCGTCAAATGCCCTAAATGTGAATGTAAATGTGCAAGATAATAATATTATTATTATTACAAGATAATAATTGAAAGGTAATAATAATAATAATGGTGATAGGTAGTATTGCACATGATATTAAGAATATTAAGAATATTGCACATAATGATGAAAGGTTGTTTTTTTACTTTTTTGTTATTTACTGAAATGTTTAAATGTTGTGGTCATCTCAAAGTGTCAAAGTGTTTTGGAACCTCAGAACAAGCCGCAAATTACCCACCAGATCAAAATGTGACGGGAAGCGATCACCAAATTAATTTGGAACAGTGATTGTTTAAAAAGTATGAATGATTTGAAAACATTGAAACATTGAATTCACGTGTGAAAGTCCCAAGTGTCATGAACGTTTTAATGTTTGAATGGAGTTTGTACATGAATGTATGAATAAGTAGAAAGAGGTTGAAGACGGTGTGATGAGTGATTGAGTATCCAGCGGTGGAAGCACATTTACATTTACATTACATTTAGGGCATTTGACGCTTTTATCCAAAGCGACTTACAACGAGTACATTTGTTGAAAGAGAGACAGCAATATATCACTGTGGTACATAAAGATAAGAATAGAGCAGGTTTACAGCATTCATAGTTTCAAGGCTAATAGAATGAGTTTCATAATTGCTAGGTTGCCTGCATAATAGCTGAGATAAGAGCAGAAGTGCCATTCTGAGTGCATTACCAACATACAAGAACATAGAATACACACTATATTGTAACCGCGGAGGAGCAGGCAGAGAGGAGGCGGACGCGGAATATAGTCAACCTTTTCTTGAACCAGGAACCAAGAACCACTTGAATCACTAGAACTGCCCCTTTTTTGGGTTAAGGGAAGGGGAACGCAGTCTGTTATCGAACTGTTGTAGTCGAGATGTCTCATGACACACAATAACTTCCCATAATCCCTCGGGGCCCCCTATGTCATCTAGCGGCTGTATGGTGGCCGCGCCCCCCCCTGGCCAGAACATAGAATACACACTATATACAGCACCTTAGTTATCTTGCACCCCCTGTAGAGTGGTGGGTGGTGACGTCAGGTGTGTGGCTCCTCCCCCTCAGCATCTGCATCGACCGCTACCTGGCCGTGGTCCACGCCTCCAGCACGCTGCACCGCTGGAGGACCCCCGGAGCCGCCCGCTGCCTCAGCGCTCTGGTGTGGCTCATCGCCGTGGTGGTCACCTACTCCTTCCAGGTAGAAGCACACACACACACGCACGCACACGCACACTCACTGGCACCACAGCGATGGCAAACCGGAACACTTTAAACAGTGTACACACACACTCTCACACACACTTAGAAACACTGTAAACAGTGTAGAAGTTCAAGTAGAGTGTATTCCTTTATAATTACTGTCGGCTGTCGGGCGTTTTGCACAAAAGTTTTTCACTCACTGCTTATACTCACGTGTAAATTGTGAAGTGACAATAAAATACTTGAATCATTCTTAAAGGATCCCAACTGTCGAGGAAATGATCTCTAAAACAATGAATGAATGTTCATCCATGATTGGGCATTATGCAATAGAAGCATGTCAACATCAGCACAGACAGAATGAAAACAAGGTAGAAACTCACTATTTCACAAGGGAAATGCATCAGCGAAAATTGTGTTTTTGGGAAAAAGTTTCAGGGTCATAAACTTGTTTCTTTCCATTCATATGTGATAACACTTACACTTTGACAACATTATTTAGTTTTTAATCAAATGCGGCGCTGGAACAATGTCCAATTTTTTTCATGAAATGAACTTGAATGTGGTTTAATGTTGTCATCATAGTTGATAATAGTTGTATGTCGGTGTTGGCTATAAATCGTTTGTCTGATGCTTTGTCAAGATTGTTAAACCTATAAATCAGGGGTGTCAAACTCATTTGAGGTTGAGGCCGGAACAGACCAAGTGCGACTCGGAGGGGGGCCGGACTAACAAAAAAACACTTTTGATATGATTAAAGATGTCTTCTCTGTGCACGAAACAGCGCTTCCCTTTATAAAAACTAATGAAATTAGACATTTAGACAATAACTTTATAATATCCAGAACAGAATTTGTTTGTTTGTGTGGGCCGGATTGGATCAGCCCGCGGGCCACATCTGGCCCCCGGGCCGCATGTTGGACACCCCTGCTATAAATGATTCAAGACTCAAGTGCCAACAGAAGTGACATCATGTGTCTGCCAAATGCCCTAAATGTAAAATGAGGTTTGGCTTGTATGTGTTTCTTGTTTTGTTGAAGGATTCTCTGATCAAATACTTGCAAAAACCAATTAAACCAGACACAGAATAACAAGAAAGGCAAACAAAAGCAACATACTGTATATGTACAAAAAGGCAGGTGAAGTGAAAACAACATGACTGTAAAATGACAAATACAGTGCTGCAGTTAAACCAGACTGGTCCTGTGGTTAGACTAGACTGGTCCTGGGGTTACACCAGACTGGTCCTGTGGTTAAACTGGTCCTGTGGTTAAACCAGACTGGTCCTGGGGTTAAACCTCAGAGTAGCACTAAAAGATTGACATGACGAGCACACACTTGTCATATAGTGTGTTTGTGTGTGTGTGTGTGTGTGTGTGTGTGTGTGTGTGTGTGTGTGACAGGTTTCTGTTTTCACGGTTATCAAGATAGTCTCCGCCTCCTCCTTGTGTTTGCGCTCACGTCTTGTCTTGTCTCTGTGGAGTGAAAGAGTTTCTCCCGAGTAGTTTGGTGCGATTAGCTCCAGAGTCCGAGTGCACAAGCAGTTCCTCCAGCGTCCTGCCAGGGGGAGCAGACACTTAGCCACAAGAAATGTCTTTCAAGCTACACACACACTGTCCACCGAGATAAAGTCAGGAGAGAGTTCCACCCACAGGCCTACCTCAGTGCCCTCTTCACTTGTTGTGCTGGTAGGAGTAGGCTGTGTGCTCTACGGGAGTCTCTATGGCAACAGGTTGTTGAACGGCGCTCTCCTGAACCGAACAACGCACCACAATTAACAACATAAGGCATCGCTTTCTAAAGAACATGTCGGACTTCTGCTCACCTCAACTGAGACGTTGGCAGGAGGCACTTGAGTGTACTGGGTGATGTAGGCCCCCGGCAGGGCAGCGTTAGCAGAATACTGGAGACAAGGAAAGATGTGTCAGCATTAACTCACACTAACCAGGTACAGGGAGTCTGCAGACAGGGGGGATCGAACCCAGTACCTTCCGGCCGGGAGTCGAACACGAGCTAACGGTGTGATGGAGGCTCACTCACTGTGCTGCTGCCTCCCATGGACATGTGGCTGAGCTGCTGGCTGAGAGGGCCCATCATGGAGGTGGGATGGAGGGACATCCCTGGGTGGTCCATCCCTGGGTTCAGCATGGCTCCCTGGGGAGACACAACAGGGAACCGCTGACAGGAGCTCTCTCTCTCTCTGCCCTCCCCTCTGCTTCCAGGGATGAACTGGGTCATAGGTCACATGTATTGTTAACTCCATACTCATGAGGTGAGCAGGTGAGAGGAGGATCTTACCGTGGGAGGCATGAGGTACGACTGCTGATGGATCCAGGAAGGATTGTGGACCTGAGACCGAGAGAAAGCAATTATTTAACGTAAAGTTAGTTTAGTGGTTGTCCATGGCACGACAAACACCCTCCCTCGCTCCATAACCCTCTTGTATTCCTTTGGAATTGTACAGATTCAACACCATATTAAAGTGGAAATAGTCAACTGTTTAGCCTTAACTTAGTATTATAAAGTAAGTGCAGATTACACAGTACAGTGGTATAAAATATGGACACTCGGCCTTACGTCTGGTTCTCTATAAGCCTCTATTTCACTGTGCTGGTACTTGCATGACTTCGGCACCACCACCTCAATCGATTGTCTAAAAAGTTGACTACTTCCACTTTAATAAATACAAAAGTTGCATTTGACAACCAAGTCCTAGTGTGTATGACCACGAGGGACGAGAGACATCGTCCCTGTGTGCAGTACCTGGTAGGAGGACAAGGAAGAGTGGAGATACGGGGAGATGGAGGTCTGGGGGATCAGGGGGTTTGGAGCGATGCTGTAAGCAGATGAGTAGAACCTGCCAGAGGAAACAGTTGGTAACCTTCTCACCGCGACGGCTGCTCTGCTTTCTGTTACACAGCAGACCTTCTCTATATTAGACCTTCTCTATGGGAAGATGTTCATACCCGTTCTGTAAGGCTGCCGCAGGGTCGAAGGTCAGCGTCACTCCACCCTGGAGATAAAAAAACAAACGACGATTGTAGTGACGCTTGAGGGAGGGAGCACTAAACATGGACCTATGTTGGTTCTAAGGGTGTATGTTGGTTCTAAAATCAGAGGAGCCAGCAGAACCCACTGAGTCCCCGTCGCGGGTCCAGGGCCGGGTGCTGGCCAGGTACTTCCCCTGGTTCTGTCGCCTCTTGTGACCCCCGTCAGCAAACTTACACAGTAAGGGTTCTGCAGGAACTGAGAGACCACAGGTTACTGTCAGACTATCACACCAGCCACGGAGAACAGTGCTACGTTACTAACTGGTAAAAACCAAAGTGAGCTAGCAAGGCTCACCTGGAACGCCAGGCACAGTCTTGATATATTTTCCATTAAAGTGTTGAATGATGGCTTCACACTTCTCTGTGGACTCCATCCTGCAGCGGAAGAGCTCATGAAGTTTCATAATGTTCATCATGTTCATCATGTTCGTCATGTTCATCATGTTCATCATGTAATAATGCATCACATGTTATTGATCATGAGGACTTTAAGTTGACAACCATTGATTTAGAGAAATCATTTCATATGCCGACCAGATAGACAATATCAACACTTTAATACTTTGATCAATAGCATCCATTCTGTATGTTGGTTTAATATTCGGAGACAGAAGATGAGCAGTAAAAGTAAGAGACAAGAAAGAGCCACTAGAGGGCGCACTTCCTGCTCTGTTGGGGGGAATCAGACCTTCTACTAAACTCTATTTGCTCTATTTTTCAAAACATTCACTTCATTCCCCAGCAGGGGAGCCTTCAGTCTGGATGTTAACCACGTGTTCCTCTGAATGGTCAGGATTAGAAGGCTGCGATTAACCCTTTCTTCATGGACAGATTGCTCTCATAATTATTAATACTAATAACAGAGCCAGGGTGCTACCTGGCGAAGCCCACCCCCCTGCTGGCCCCGGCCCCACCCCAGGGTGCTACCTGGCGAAGCCCACCCCCCTGCTGGCCCCGCCCCCACCCCAGGGTGCTACCTGGCGAAGCCCAACCCCCTGCTGGCCCCGCCCCCACTCCAGGGTGCTACCTGGCGAAGCCCACCCCCCTGCTCGCCCCGCCCCCACTCCAGGGTGCTACCTGGCGAAGCCCACCCCCCTGCTGGCCCCGTTGGCGTCCCTCAGGATGCGTGTGGACAGAGGCCGGCTGAAGGGCCTCAGCAGCGTCTCCAGCTCCTCCTCCTCCACGGTGACGGGCAGGTTGGAGACGTACAAGTTGGTGGGGTCCTGCTCCTGGTGCTGAGGAGCAACACACACACATTAGTAGCTCCTGGTGCTAAGGAGCAACACACACACATTAGTAGCTCCTGGTGCTGAGGAGCAACACACACACATTAGTAGCTCCTGGTGCTGAGGAGCAACACACACACATTAGTAGCTCCTGGTGCTGAGGAGCAACACACACACATTAATACAGGCGCTACAGGAGGCTAGCTACAGGCTATCAGGTTGAGGCTCTCTCTGTCAGGTTGAGGCTCTCTCTATCAGGTTGCATAAATCAAACATTATTATACAAGGATTACAGATCTAAAACAACGTGCATCTAAACCAACAACCACCTCAAGGACACTGCTTCTCTCTCTCTCTCTCTCTCTCTCTCTCTCTCTCTCTCTCTCTCTCTCTCTCTCTCTCTCTCTCTCTCTCTCTCTCTCAGACATCAAGATAGCCAGTGCACATCTCCCTCTAACCATTTTGCATATTCATTACTTCAGTGTGCAGATGTGATTTAAAAAAATGCAAATGTATTTTGAATTAATTCCCCCCCCCCTTTAATAATTCATGCTTAATAAGGGCGACCTGTGGTGAAGGTGATCCCTCCTCCTCCACCCGCCAACCAATGAGCAGCCGGCCTCCAGAACCACAGAGAACACAACCGAACACAACCACACAGAACCATACACAACCACACAGAACCATACACAACCAAACAGAACCACACACAACCACACAGAACCACACACAACCACACAGAACCACACACAACCACACAGAACCATACACACAACCACAACAGAACCACACACAACCACACAGAACCACACACAACCACACACAACCACACACACAACCATACACAACCACACAGAACCATACAGAACCAAACAGAACCACACACAACCAAACAGAACCACACACAACCACACAGAACCATACACAACCACACAGAACCATACACAACCAAACAGAACCACACACAACCACACAGAACCACACACAACCACACAGAACCATACACAACCACACAGAACCACACACAACCACACAGAACCATACACAACCAAACAGAACCACACACAACCACACAGAACCATACACAACCACACAGAACCATACACAACCACACAGAACCATACACAACCACACAGAACCATACACAACCACACAGAACCACACACAACCACACAGAACCACACACAACCACACAGAACCACACACAACCACACAGAACCATACACAACCACACAGAACCATACACAACCAAACAGAACCACACACAACCACACAGAACCACACACAACCAAACAGAACCACACACAACCACACAGAACCATACACAACCACACAGAACCAAACAGAACCACACACAACCACACAGAACCACACACAACCACACAGAACCACACACAACCACACAGAACCATACACAACCACACAGAACCATACACAACCACACAGAACCACACACAACCACACAGAACCACACAAACAACATCTATTGGTGGGCATGTTACAAGCTACCCCGAGGTGAGTCTTACCTTGGCCATCTGAGCCTGTACACCGCCGGCCTTCAGAACAGCGACCGCCTTCTGAGCCGATGCCGGGCTGTCGAAGTCCACAAAGCCGTAGCCTGCAGGAGACACACAGGAAAGATTCACACTGGTACAGCCCACTGGACATACAGCCCACTGGACATACAGCTCACTGGACATACAGCCCACTGGACATACAGCTCACTGGTACAGCCCACTGGACATACAGCTCACTGGTACAGCCCACTGGACATACAGCTCACTGGACATACAGCCCACTGGACATACAGCTCACTGGAAATACAGCCCACTGGTACAGCCCACTGGACATACAGCCCACTGGTACAGCCCACTGGACATACAGCCCACTGGTACGGGGCACGGTGGCACAGTGCTTGCACTACTGCCTCACAGCAAGGAGGTCCTGGGATCGATTCCCGCCTGGGGCGCTGTTGACTGTGGGGTGCCCAGGTGGGTGATCTCCCAGGCGGGTGATCTCCCAGGCGGGTCATCTCCCAGGCGGGTCATCTCCCAGGTGGGTCATCTCCCGGCCTTTCTGTCTGGAGTTTGCATGTTCTCCCCGTGCTCCGATGTGAAGATCGCCTCTTCTGTCCACATCCCTGACCAAGATGTGGACGTAAAACCTGGAGCTGTTGGTCCCCGGGCGCCGTCGAGATGGCTGCCCACTGCTCCTGGCTGCCCCTGGAGGGGCAGCAGGATGGGTCAAATGCAGAGGACACATTTCCACGGGCCACCCTCCCTCCCTGCATGTGTGTGTTTGGCGGCCGCCACTTCCCGCTGTGTGTGTTGTGCGACCAATATGTGTGGACTAATAAAGATCTTCTTCTTCTTCTTCTTCTGGTACAGCCCACTGGACATACAGCACCCTGGTACAGCCCACTGGACATACTGGACGTACAGCCCACTGGTACAGCCCACTGGACATACAGCACACTGGTACAGCCCACTGGACATACAGCACACTGGACATACAGCCCACTGGTACAGCACACTGAACATACAGCCCACTGATGCCAATGCTAGTCCTGGTTCTGTGTGAGGGACTCACCTTTACACTTGTTGGTGGTCTTGTCCAGGATGGCCTTGGTGGACACAATCTTCCCATACCTGGAAGCACCAAGAGAACGTACGTATTGTGCAATCTCTAAGGTTAAGTAAATACAATGCACTATACTCAAACCAGATATATTCAGAGAGACAACATGGTCTTTCCATGGTTTTAAAATGGTTAGCAGCAGCAATATGTTCTGCTAGCTATAGCGGCCAGTTTACAGTGGAACGCCAGGGAATCGTTTTAAAGCGAGCGTTTTAAAGATACTGCTGAGGGATACGATGTCTGTGGCTGGGATGATGCTCTGGTGCTGGGAGGGAGCGTCTATCAGGGGATGGGATGATGCTCTGGTGCTGGGAGGGAGCGTCTATCAGGGGCTGGGATGATGCTCTGGTGCTGGGAGGGAGCGTCTATCGGGCTGGGATGATGCTCTGGTGCTGGGAGGGAGCGTCTATCAGGGGATGGGATGATGCTCTGGTGCTGGGAGGGAGCGTCTATCAGGGGCTGGGATGATGCTCTGGTGCTGGGAGGGAGCGTCTATCGGGGGCTGGGATGATGCTCTGGGTGCTGGGAGGGAGCGTCTATCAGGGGATGGGATGTGATGCTCTGGTGGCTGGGAGGGAGCGTCTATCAGGGGGCCCTGGGATGATGCTCTGGTGCTGGGAGGGAGCGTCTATCAGGGGCTGGGATGATGCTCTGGTGCTGGGAGGGAGCGTCATCATCGGGCTTGGGATGATGCTCTGGTGCTGGGAGGGAGCGTCTTATCGGGGGCTTGGGAGGGAGCCGTCTATCGGGGGCTTGGGATGATGCTTCTTGGTGCTGGGAGGGAGCATCTATCAGGGGGCTGGGATGATGCTCTGGTTGCTGGTAGGGAAGTGTCTATCGGGGCTGGGATGATGCTCTGGTGCTGGGATGGGCGTCTATCGGGGGCTGGGAATCGCTTCTGGTGCTGGGAGGGAGCGTCTATCGGGGGCTGGGATGATGCTCTGGTGCTGGGAGGGAGCGTCTATCGGGGGCTGGGATGATGCTCTGGTGCTGGGAGGGAGCGTCTATCGGGGGCTGGATGATGCTCTGGCTGGTGAGGGAGCGTTCTATCGGGGGGCTGGGATGATGCTCTTGGTGCTGGAGGAGCGTCTATCGGGGGCTGGGATGATGCTTCTGGTGCTGGAGGGAGCGGTCTATCGGGGGCTGCGGATGGATGCTCTTGGTGCTGGGAGGGAGCGTCTATCAGGGGCTGATGATGCTCTGAGTGCTGGAGGAGCGTCTATTCAGGGGCTCATCTTCTCTAGGGCATGTGGATCTGCTCTCCTTGGCTTGGCCCTGCCGCATCGCTGGCTCAGCCATCACACCTGTCTGCGTTCCTGGTCTTGTTTTGGTGTCATGGTGAAGGTGTTCCAGTTTCATGCGTGAAGGTGATTGTTTCGTTCGGTGTCGTTGGTGAAGAAGGTGTCAGTGTCGGTGGGAAGAAGTGTTCGGTGTTTGTGTGTGAAAGGCTGTTTCCGGTGTCGTAGGTGAGAAGGTTTTCCAGGTCGTGGTGAAGAAGGTGTTTCGGTGTCGTGTGAAGAAGGTGTTTCGTTTGTCGTGCGTGAAAAGGTGTTTCAGTGTCATGGTGAAGGTGTTTCGGTGTCATGGTGAAGGTGTTTCGGTGTCGTGGTGAAGGTGTTTCGGTGTCGTGGTGAAGGTGTTTCGGTGTCGTGGTGAAGGTGTTTCGGTGTCGTGGTGAAGAAGGTGTTTCGGTGTCGTGGTGAAGGTGTTTCGGTGTCGTGGTGAAGGTGTTTCGGTGTCGTGGTGAAGGTGTTTCGGTGTCGTGGTGAAGGTGTTTCGGTGTCGTGGTGAAGGTGTTTCGGTGTCGTGGTGAAGAAGGTGTTTCGGTGTCGTGGTGAAGGTGTTTCGGTGTCGTGGTGAAGGTGTTTCGGTGTCGTGGTGAAGCATTTTATCTGCTCTGTAGAAGCAGAAATATGCGAACCCCGCCCACAACACACCACCTGACACACACACTCCTCCCCCTCCTTCATGTGTTTGTCTGTCATTCCCGGGACGCTGCTTCCTGGAGGCGTGGCTTCAGGAGCCTCCAGACAGCTGGAGAACAGAAAAGCAGCCCCCCCCTCTCTCTCTCTCTTTATCTCTCTCTCTTTCTCTTTATCTCTCTCCCTCACTCTTGCTCCCTCACTCTCTCTCTCTCTCTCTTTCACTCTCTCTCCCTCTCTCTCTCTCTTTCACTCTCTCTCTCTCTTTCACTCAGCCCAACTCTCTTCCTCTTCTCTCTCTCTCAGCCTGTCTACTTCTCATCAGTGACTCCAGTATTTAATTGATTTAAATGTCATTATTTCATTAGACGAAGGTCATTCATACTGACTGACTTTGTTTTGATGTTTCATTGAAGATTTTACAGACGCAGTCACATGACCTGACTTATGGGCCTGAGGTCACCTGAACTCCACTCGCCTACTTCTACTGTCAAGTATTATGATATAAAGACGACAACGGTTAACTTAGCATGTAGTGGCTTTGAAAAGGCTTACGGCATAAATAAGTAATCCAGTAATCAATAGAGGACAGACGGAGAGAGAGAGACAGACGGAGAGAGAGAGACAGACGGAGAGAGACAGACAGATGGAGAGAGAGACAGATGGAGAGAGAGACAGACGGAGAGAGAGACAGACAGACAGAGAGAGAGACAGACAGCTCGGTAGGCGTGACCCCGCCTACCGAGTCATCCATTAATTTGGTTGCAAATCTCTCATAACACTGGGAGGTCCCACAAACAGGGAGATGTTCATTGACCTATAGCACTACAGCAGGTAGACCCCAGTAGGTCTGCAGCAGGTAGACCTCAGTAGGTCTACAGCAGGTAGACCCCAGTAGGTCTGCAGCAGGTAGACCTCAGTAGGTCTACAGCAGGTAGATCTCAGTAGGTCTACAGCAGGAAGATCTCAGTAGGTCTGCAGCAGGTAGATCTCAGTAGGTCTACAGCAGGTAGATCTCAGTAGGTCTACAGCAGGTAGATCTCAGTAGGTCTGCAGCAGGTAGATCTCAGTAGGTCTACAGCAGGTAGATCTCAGTAGGTCTACAGCAGGTAGATCTCAGTAGGTCTACAGCAGGTAGATCTCAGTAGGTCTACAGCATGTAGATCTCAGTAGGCCTACAGCAGGTAGACCTCAGTAGGCCTGCAGCAGGTAGATCTCAGTAGATCTACAGCAGGTAGATCTCAGTAGGTCTACAGCAGGAAGATCTCAGTAGGTCTACAGCAGGTAGATCTCAGTAGGTCTACAGCAGGAAGATCTCAGTAGGTCTACAGCAGGTAGATCTCAGTAGGCCTACAGCAGGTAGATCTCAGTAGGTCTGCAGCAGGTAGATCTCAGTAGGCCTACAGCAGGTAGATCTCAGTAGGCCTACAGCAGGTAGACCTCAGTAGGTCTACAGCAGGTAGATCTCAGTAGGTCTACAGCAGGTAGACCTCAGTAGGTCTACAGCAGGTAGATCTCAGTAGGTCTGCAGCAGGTAGATCTCAGTAGGTCTACAGCAGGTAGATCTCAGTAGGCCTACAGCAGGAAGATCTCAGTAGGTCTGCAGCAGGTAGATCTCAGTAGGTCTACAGCAGGAAGATCTCAGTAGGTCTGCAGCAGGTAGATCTCAGTAGGTCTACAGCAGGTAGATCTCAGTAGGTCTACAGCAGGGTTAGCGAAGCCACAGTGACTACTTACGGTTGGCAGAGCTTCACCAGGTCCTGGTCTGTGGTTCCTGGGTGGAGGCCCCGGATGTACAAGTTTGTTTTACTCAGCTGCTCTCCCATGCTGCTGGTGGTGCTGGTGGTGCTGGTGGTGCTGGGAGGAGGGGCCATCTGATGGATGGGAGGAGTCACATACGTCTGCTGAAATAGGGAGGGGGGGGGGGGGTAACAGGTTAAAACGGTGTCTAATGGATTCCTGAAACTCGTGTGAGAGCTGAGGATGCAGTTGGTGACACGAACATCGGCTCCAAGCTCAGGAAGGAGAATCCGTTTGACTGACCAAGTTCACCCTCATATTGTGGAAAGCATAACACCCTCAGAAAATGTTCCCCTCACAAACTGCTCCAGAATAAAGTCAATGTACTCGTGTTGTATTGGAAAGCTAGCGGAGGATCAGTCAGGGTCTGAACGAGGTCACCAGAGGACCACCTGTTCTGATCAAGTTCTATCCTCTCTTGTTTTGGATCTGGAGCACCACAGTAACGTTTCATCCTGGTTTCATCCGACGACCCGTAACCCAGACGCAGCTGCTGGATTTGAAGAACAATTCTTTGGTCTGTTTTGCATCCCCGCTAACAGTTACCCGATGCTTCTCAACCAGGACTCATGAAACACTTCCTCTGAGGAGTCACGTCGAGTCAGAGAGTTGAGTCACCAAGACTAACAGAAGCTCTTCATCTTCTGCTCCTCCTTTAATCTTTCTTCTCTGTAGTTTCTCTGTTGTTCCATAATCACAGAGCTGCTCTGAGCTGTCCTGGCTGCAGGTCAGCCGTGTGCCCAGCAGGATGTACCTGCGGCGTCAAGGAGAGGCTATTAAGGTCCGTCTAATTAGGCCTGACCTCGTTAGCCCTCTCATGTGCTCCCGTCAGCTGGAGGTGAACTCAGCAGGTGATTACAGCTGGAGGTGAACTCCGCAGGTGATTACAGCTGGAGGTGAACTCAGCAGGTGATTACAGCTGGAGGTGAACTCAGCAGGTGATTACAGCTGGAGGTGACTCAGCAGGTGATTTACAGATGACAGGTGAAGCTCCGCAGGGTGATACAGCTGGAAGGTGAACTCAGCAGGTGATTACAGCTGGAGGTGAACTCAGCAGGTGATTACAGCTGGAGGTGAACTCAGCAGGTGATTACAGCTGGAGGTGAACTCAGCAGGTGATTACAGCTGGAGGTGAACTCAGCAGGTGATACAGCTGGAGGTGAACTCAGCAGGTGATTACAGCTGGAGGTGAACTCAGCAGGTGATTACAGCTGGAGGTGAACTCAGCAGGTGATTACAGCTGGAGGTGAACTCAGCAGGTGATTACAGCTGGAGGTGAACTCAGCAGGTGATTACAGCTGGAGGTGAACTCCGCAGGTGATTACAGCTGGAGGTGAACTCAGCAGGTGATTACAGCTGGAGGTGAACTCAGCAGGGAGCTCAGGTGATTCAAGTTCTCCACATACGCCAGCTCCACTAGCTGCTGTAGTCTGGCAGTAGCCTTTATCATTCTCGACTCAAAGCTGAGAGTTACTAAGCAGTTAAAGTTAAAGCTTTGTTACAGAACATACTGCATTGTCTTTTTAGTTCATTCATTTGAATACAGTTTGTTGTTGTTGTGGGATTTTGTCCACAATCATATCCCAAGCAAATGTAGGCTCCTTAAAGCACATATAAAGGTAAAAGTTGTACCTTTATATGTAGCTGAATGGGTTTTAAACATGAAACACAAGATTTCGTTGTAAAGATAATAGAGTCTTCTATTTAACAATCCACCTAACTATATAATTACATTTGATACATAATGACTTAATGACTTGATAATAAAGAGTTTTCTCTTGGCCTGGCTGCGGAGATCCTACCTGCGGAGATCCTACCTGCTTGGTACCAGGAGGGTTCAGAGGCATCGTGGTGAAGATCATATTTGCACAGAGATGTGTTCCTGCCCTGAGTCACTTTGATAAAAGGTGATGTCGTGAATGATGAAGAGAGCTATGAATCCTTGTTGATCAAGTCCCTTTAGAACAAGACATTCCCCGACAAGTCGTATCCAGTAGTCTCCAGCACCTCAGTGAGAGGAAGAGGAGGCTGGCGTGGAGTAAAGCAGCAGAAGACGTGAGTCCGACCACCAGTCATGTGCCGCCTGGGGAGGAGGGGGCAGGGCAGGAGAATGCAGGAGAAGAAAGGCTAAAGATCTCGTAATCCTTTGCTTTACTCCACCCTTCACTTGTGGAGGAATGGAAGACAGCAGACCAGTGGTTAGCACTTGACTGCTTGTCTGTGGCCGGGAGGAGAAATGTCGTTTCATGAGGAAACTAAAAAGGTTTTCATTTTGGCCAATGAAGACACGGCTGTTTGAGATGAGCACATAGTAAGAAGTGGGAATGCCAGGAATTCCAGGCCATTAATCTCAGCCATCTGAATTCCTTGCAGGGTTGAGGCGGTGAAGAGACCCGGGAGAGGAAGGAGGTGTTAGATTTCAACACTTATTCCAGGAATTCTCTGCTCATTGTCAGTCAGTCTCCTGGCTGCAGCATATACATTACATTACATTACACTGGAACACCTTAGTCTCCTTAGTTATTCTAAATGCAACGTTCACGTCTCATGGAGAAGAATTCATGACCATTTGAGACTTTAGATAATGTAGTATTGTAGTATTTAGTATTATAGTATCTGTATTATTTAGTTCCTAAGCCCCAAAGAGGATCACTTCAGGTGACTTTCTCAACACGATGCGTTTAACACTTTCCGTCTCATCGGACACATGTTAACATTAACATGTAACAATGTCTAATGTCATGTCTAATGTCATGTCTAATGTCATGTCTAATGTCATGTCTAATGTCATGTCTAATGTCATGTCTAATGTTATGTCTAATGTCATGTCTAATGTCATGTCTAATGTCATGTCTAATGTTATGTCTAATGTTATGTCTAATGTCATGTCTAATGTCATGTCTAATGTTATGTCTAATGTCATGTCTAATGTCATGTCTAATGTTATGTCTAATGTCATGTCTAATGTCATGTCTAATGTCATGTCTAATGTCATGTCTAATGTTATGTCTAATGTCATGTCTAATGTCATGTCTAATGTCATGTCTAATGTCATGTCTAATGTCATGTCTAATGTCATGTCTAATGTCATGTCTAATGTTATGTCTAATGTCATGTCTAATGTTATGTCTAATGTTATGTCTAATGTTATGTCTAATGTCATGTCTAATGTCATGTCTAATGTCATGTCTAATGTCATGTCTAATGTCATGTCTAATGTTATGTCTAATGTCATGTCTAATGTCATGTCTAATGTCATGTCTAATGTCAGGGTCTCTGGTCTGCAGGGTCTCCGGTCTGCAGGGTCTCCGGTCTGCAGGGTCACCGGTCTGGAGGGTCTCTGGTCTGCAGGATCTCTGGTCTGGAGGAGCTCCGAGCTGCTGGTCCGTGACGTCACCGACCCGCCTGCTGGAAGACCGTGCGGCGGTGTGCGCATGCGTCAGCGCACCTCTCGTATTTCAGCAGAAATCCACGTTCTCCTCAGAACATGGAGAACACACGGAGAACACATGGAGAACATGGAGAACATAAAGATCCACGTTCTCCATCTGATCTCTATGTTCTCCATGTGTTCTCCATGTTCTCCATGTGTTCTCTATGTTCTCTATGTTCTCCATGTGTTCTCTATGTTCTCTATGTTCTCCATGTGTTCTCTATGTTCTCCATGTGTTCTCCATGTGTTCTCTATGTTCTCCATGTGTTCTCCATGTTCTCCATGTTCTCCATGTGTTCTCTATGTTCTCCATGTGTTCTCCATGTTCTCCATGTGTTCTCTATGTTCTCCATGTGTTCTCATGCCATGTTCTCTATGTTCTCCATGTTCTCCATGTGTTCCATGTTCTCCATGTTCTCCATGTGTTCTCCATGTTCTCTATGTTCTCCATGTGTTCTCCATGTTCTCCATGTGTTCTCTATGTTCTCCATGTGCTCTTCTCCATGTGTTCTCCATGTGTTCTCCATGTTCTCTATGTTCTCCATGTTTTCCTCAGACGGATGTTCTCCAAAGTTCCCCTCACAACATGTACATGCCTCATATATAATAATACACCATAAACACACACTGTCAATCTATCACTCACTTTGTTATCATTATATTGTTTGTTAGAATTAAAAAGTCTTTGCTAAGCTGCTTTATTAATTATCTTTATTCTTGTATTTTGACCAAATGCAGTTTTGAGTATAAAGGCTGAAGTTAGGATGTGATGATGTGAGGATGTGATGATGTTAGGATGTGATGATGTGATGATGTGATGATGTTAGGATGTGATGATGTGATGATGTGATGATGTGATGATGTGATGATGTTAGGATGTGATGATGTGATGATGTGATGATGTTAGGATGTGATGATGTGATGATGTGATGATGTGATGATGTGATGATGTGATGATGTGATGATGTGATGATGTTAGGATGTGATGATGTGATGATGTTAGGATGTGATGATGTGATGATGTTAGGATGTGATGATGTGATGATGTGATGATGTTAGGATGTGATGATGTGATGATGTTAGGATGTGATGATGTGATGATGTGATGATGTGATGATGTTAGGATGTGATGATGTGATGATGTTAGGATGTGATGATGTGATGATGTGATGATGTTAGGATGTGATGATGTGATGATGTTAGGATGTGATGATGTGATGATGTTAGGATGTTAGGATGTTATAATGTATTGTATGAGGAGCTCTGTGATCACTAACATGGAACACTGCCTCCCCCTGGTGGCCACGGGTGGACATGGATCGATATGTTCTGTATCGATCATATGTTCTGGCAGCTAGCACAGGAGGAAGAGGAAGAGGAGGAGGAGGAGGAGGAGGAGGCAGACGGCACCATGCTGTATAAGAGCTTGAAGCACCGTAAACACTCCTCACCACATGATCTATGATGTTGAGGATGTTATGATGTGATGATGTTAGGATGTGATGATGTGATGATGTGATGATGTGATGATGTTAGGATGTGATGATGTTAGGATGTGATGATGTGATGATGTTAGGATGTGATGATGTGATGATGTGATGATGTGATGATGTTAGGATGTGATGATGTTAGGATGTGATGATGTGATGATGTGATGATGTGATGATGTGATGATGTTAGGATGTGATGATGTGATGATGTGATGATGTTAGGATGTGATGATGTGATGATGTGATGATGTGATGATGTGATGATGTGATGATGTGATGATGTGATGATGTGATGATGTTAGGATGTGATGATGTGATGATGTGATGATGTTAGGATGTGATGATGTTAGGATGTTAGGATGTTAGGATGTTATAATGTATTGTATGAGGAGCTCTGTGATCACTAACATGGAACACTGCCTCCCCCTGGTGGCCACGGGGTGGACATGGATCGATTTGTTCTGTATCGATTCATATTTTCTGGCAGCTAGCACAGGAGGAAGAGGAAGAGGAGGAGGAGGAGGAGGCAGACGGCACATGCTGTATAAGAGCTTGAAAGCACCGTAAACACTTCCTCACCACATGATCTACATGGCCTCTACACACACATCTGGCGGGAGGGAGAGAGGAAGAGAGAGAGAGAGAACCGCACCGCACGCAGCACGCAGGAGAGTAAGGAGGGAGACAAGACCGATGATAGAGGAGAAGGCACTGGGGCGACTGTGACCCCAAACTCAGACATCCTTGCACTCGAACAGACTCAGAAGAGCACAGCCTCGCCGTGGAGAGAGGCCGCCACCGGCAGACCTGGCTACCAAGAGAAGACAGACTCTGTACCCACTGCACCCAACAGGAGGTGGAAACCCAGCTCCACTTCTAACAACCTGCCACCTATACCAGACATTAGAGATACATACTTCACACAGATCTCAAACACACAAAAGAATTTAGAAAACTTAACAAACAACCAAAAACTTCCATATCTGCTGGGCGAGGTACAGGAATGTGCAAACACAGCAGCAAGATCGTGTGAACTGTTGAGACAGGAGAAGGACAACAGAATACAACCTCCATAAAGACTGTCAATCACCTGTCAATGCCACTTTATTATTACCATCATTATTTTAATTTGTATTTTTGTATTTTTGTATTATTATTATATACTGTATATATATATATATATATTATTATATATATATCTTTTTATTTCATTTTTTTGGTAAAAACATTTATATTTAATTTCTTCTCATTTCTTTTTCCTTTTTATTGTATCTTATTTTTGTATTTTTATATTTTTGTATTTTTTATATATTTAGTTCTTTATAAATATACTTTTTATTTACCACTCGCTTTGGCAATGTAAATGTACGTTTCCCATGACAATAAAGATCTTTACATTGAATTGAGAGAGAGAGACCAGGAGAGAGAGAGCAGAGATGAGAGATCAGAGAGAAGAGAGACCAGAGAGAGAGAGAGAGAGCAGAGAGCCCTCTCTGTCATTTCCAAGCAGAAATGCCAGCGTTTTCCCTCAGAACAATGGAGACAACATGCGAGCATCCACGATTCCCATGTGCTTCTCTATGTTCTCCATGTATCGTCCATGTTTTTCTCCTATGTTCTCTATGTGTCTCCTTAATGTTCTCCATGTTCTCTATGTTCTCCATGTTCTCCATGTTTTTCTTTCTATGTTCTTCCAATGGGGTGGTTCTTCTTATTTGTTAGTCCATGTGTTCTCCATTGTGTTCCATGTTCTCCATGTTTCTCCCATGTGTTCTCCATGTTCTCCTATTGTTCTCCATGTGTTCTCGGCATGTTCTCCATGTGTTCTCTATGTTCTCCCATGTTGTTCTCCTATGTTCTTCCATGTGGTTCTCCATATGTTCTCCATGTTCTCCATGTGTTCTCCATGTGTTCTCCATGTTCTCTATGTTCTCCATGTGTTCTCCATGTTCTCCATGTGTTCTCTATGTTCTCCATGTGTTCTCTATGTTCTCCATGTGTTCTCCATGTTCTCCATGTGTTCTCCATGTGTTCTCCATGTTCTCTATGTTCTCCATGTTTTCCTCAGACGGATGTTCTCCAAAGTTCCCCTCACAACATGTACATGCCTCATATATAATAATACACCATAAACACACACTGTCAATCTATCACTCACTTTGTTATCATTATATTGTTTGTTAGAATTAAAAAGTCTTTGCTAAGCTGCTTTATTAATTATCTTTATTCTTGTATTTTGACCAAATGCAGTTTTGAGTATAAAGGCTGAAGTTAGGATGTGATGATGTGAGGATGTTAGGATGTGATGATGTGATGATGTGATGATGTGATGATGTTAGGATGTGATGATGTGATGATGTGATGATGTTAGGATGTGATGATGTGATGATGTGATGATGTTAGGATGTGATGATGTGATGTTGGATGTGATGATGTGATGATGTGATGGATGTGATGATGTGATGATGTGATGATGTTAGGATGTGATGATGTGATGATGTTTGGATGTGATGATGTGATGATGTGATGATGTTAGGATGTGATGATGTGATGATGTGATGATGTGATGATGTTTGGATGTGATGATGTGATGATGTGATGATGTGATGATGTTAGGATGTATTGTGGGGAGCATGACTCCCCCCTCCCTCCCACATACACATGGACTCATAAAGAGAGAGAGAGAGAAAACACATGTATCTCCATCAAACTGGTCGACTATCATTTTATTTCAGTCTGCAGGAGGAACATGTTGGTGTAATAATAATGACATTAGACATGACATTAGACATGACATTAGACATGACATTAGACATGACATTAGACATGACATTAGACATGACATTAGACATGACATTAGACATGAGATTAGCCATGACAGACCAGAAGAACCCTGCAGACCAGAGACCCTGCAGACCAGAGACCCTGCAGACCAGAGACCCTGCAGACACTCTCCTGGACGCACCGCTGCACTACGGCTCTTCTGCTGCATGGAGTGACCGCATCCCGGTTGCAGGACCAGGACCAGGAGGAGGAGCTGGACCAGGGGGGTCTTCTCTGGGACTAGTGTGTGGAGGAGACCTCACCATCGATCGGCTGCCGAGGGCGGGGAACGGAATGCCGATAATCAATTGGAAATATACATGAGTGTGCAGCCGTTGTCCCTGGTGCAGAGACCCGGACTCAGGACCCAGGACCCAGGACCCCCAACCCGAGGCTGAGCTGCAGGACCTGGGGTGCAGCTCGTCGCTAGGAGGCTTCGGATGCTCTGCTGCTGCTGCTGTGCATCGCCTGGCTTCACGACCACGTCCGACTGGTCCTGTATTCCCTGGACCCAGCAGCGCCCCGGGAGATGGCCTTGAGCTGGGTCTTCCTGGGACTCGTGTTGTCCGTGGAGGTCTGGTCTCCCGGCGGGGCGGTGGAAGGTAAGACCTGCTCCGTGTGGGGCCCTGCACACCACTATGTCCCCGTAATAACCAGCACACCAGGGAGGTGACAGCAGGGCTCTGGTTCTGCTGGATCCTCCTGGACCCAGCAGAACCAGCAGACCCAGCAGGTAAACTGGGCCTGCGGATGAAACACATGAGAGAGACCCGCTGGTGAACGGAAGGCGGACTCTCTTTGTAGCTGGAAACCCTGTTCAGTTATTCCAGAAAACCTCTGGTTGTAGATGGTGTCCTGGAAGCTTCATTGTTGCCGAGACACTAGACATGTGTAGCCCGTGTGTAGGTACCAGGTCTCAGGTACCAGGTCTCAGGTGCCAGGTCTCAGGTGCCAGGTCTCAGGTGCCAGGTCTCAGGTACCAGGTCTCAGCTACCAGGTCTCAGCTACCAGGTCTCAGGTTCTCAGGTAACAGGTCTCAGGTACCAGCCAGGTCTCAGGTACCAGGTCTCAGGTACCAGGTCTCAGCTACCAGGTCTCAGCTACCATGTCTCAGCTACCAGGTCTCAGGTTCTCAGGTTCTCAGGTAACAGGTCTCAGGTACCAGGTCTCAGCTACCAGGTCTCAGGTACCAGGTCTCAGGTTCTCAGGTATCAGGTTCTCAGGTATCAGGTTCTCAGGTAACAGGTCTCAGGTACCAGGTCTCAGGTACCAGGTACCAGGTCTCAGGTACCAGGTCTGGTCTATTGTGTCTCTGTGGTCCTCATCAGAGCAGCAGATCTGTGGTGATGCTTGGGGGTCCTAAGTGATGTCATATATTCATCATATCAAGCTTTGCTGTTTAAAACAAGACGGAGGCTACCTTTGTGTTCAAATATAATCAATGTGCCAGTTTGATCATATATTGATCCAATCTACATGACTGGATCATATATTGATCCAATCTACATGACTGGATCATATATTGATCCAATCTACATGACTGGATCATATATTGATCCAATCTACATGACTGGATCGTATATTGATCCAATCTACATGACTGGATCATATATTGATCCAATCTACATGACTGGATCATATATTGATCCAATCTACATGACTGGATCGTATATTGATCCAATCTAAATGACTGGATCGTATATTGATCCAGTCATTTACAGTTGTAAGCGCTTTATATTCCAGCCTACATGTGTCAACAAATAAATGGATATACAGATTTTTTTGTTTTAGTTAAGTTAGCTCCACCATTGTTCCCACCAGAGGCTAAAATACCTTCTAAAAATCACTGGGTTTTTGTAGCTGGAAACTAACTCTGTGAGTCCCCCCCCCCACGAACATGCAACATCTGGACACAGAGAGACCATTAATCCAACAGGGAGAGAGGGAGAGGGAGAGAGAGAGAGAGAGGGAGAGAGACCATTAATCCAACAGAGACGAGAGGGAGAGGGAGAGAGAGAGAGAGAGAGAGAGAGAACCGTGGAGCAGTAAAACAAACCTCAGCAGCAGAGCAGGCCAGCGGGAACCCTTCCCGGGACGTGAGGTTTTATCAACAGAACACGTCGACCTGCTGGTGTCACGGCCGCTCCAGGGTCATGACCCCGCCTGACGGACCGCTGGCAGGCCCGTGTTGTGGCCTTGGGATGAAGGGAATGTTCTGGATAACCACACGTCTCTTGGTTTATAAAAGACTCATTTATTGAGGATGTTTCACGACTTCATGTCTAACGGCAGGCACCTACTGGCCTGAGAGCTGATGTATATACTATATATATATATATATATATACAGTATATATATAATCCCACCACCGCTGGTAGAATCTGTGATGTGATGCAATGTGAGGATACGGTTCCCAGGCCGCAGAGGATCGCTGATCAGTCTGAGGTCGGTTGGGTTGACCCCTAATGGGAGTCTGGCCTCAGCGCTCCCTTCAGAACCACCACAGAGTAGTGGTTCAGTAGTTCTCAGCAGTTCTCCTACACCAACTCTCTGGACCAGAGATAGGACCAGAGATAGGACTGCAGATAGGAACTGAGATAGGACCGGAGATAGGACCGGAGATAGAACCGGAGATAGGACTGAGATAGGACTGAGATAGGACCGGAGATAGGACCGGAGATAGAACCGGAGATAGGACCGGAGATAGGGCTGGAGATGGTTGTTGTGCTTCCCAAGGGTCTGTGGTGTCAGGGTTCCGGTCCGACCCTCCATGTGGTGACTCAGACATTCCCCAAAATCAGATCGTAAATCAGTCTCCCGCGAGGCGAGGACGGAGTGGGGGACTGGAAGGCTGGAAGGCTGGAATGTGGAAGAACGCTTTCTTTCACCCCTTTATGCTTTATGAAAAGGCCCCACAAAATACCATTTAAAAACCCCATGGTGGTTGAGACTCTACTGGTCCTGATGCTAAGACTCGGAGCCCAGAGGAGCTGATGCGTCTGTTGGTCTCTCCTGGATGCTGGATCCTCACTGTGGGACTAATTGGTGTTTTCTGCCTTATCGCTGTTTACTCTGTTTAGCTGCTAACACCCAAACGGAAGTGGCCTGGCTGGAGTGGAGGGGGGCGTGTGCTAATGCTGCTCCTTGCTCTATAACGTATATATATATTATAATGTATATATTATAATGTATATGTTATGGAGATGCTCTATAACGTATGGATCAGTATAACAGTCTGGATCTGTGGGGTCTTCTGGACCCCCGTGGAGAGAGCCCCGTGGCGCTAGGCTCCCCCGGGGACCTTGTCCTGCGTCACGAATGTTTGAAACTTTTCAAATCACTGAGGGTTAAGTCCTCAGTCAAGGGTGTGTGTGCATGTGTGTGTGCATGTGTGTGTGCATGTGTGTGTGTGCATGTGTGTGTGTGCATGTGTGTGTGTGCATGTGTGTGTGTGCATGTGTGTGTGTGCATGTGTGTGTGTGTGCATGTGTGTGTGCATGTGTACGCCAGATGCTTTGTGCTCGAGTGAATCGATGAAAGCCCGGAGATCTAAAGTAGAGCGAGAGCAGCTGACATGACACCGCTCTCCTGACCTCTGACCCCAAGACACCTCATGGGGGGACGGCCCTGTGTGTATGTGTATGTGTAGGTGGAGTGTATGTGTAAGTGGAGTAGGTGGTGGGTATGTGTCGGTGGTGTGTAGAGTGATCGTGTAGGTGGTGTGTAGTGTAGGGTGTGTAGGTGCCATTGTGTAGGTGGTGTCTATGTACCGGTGGTGTGTAGGTGGTATGTAGGTGTCGGTGGTGTGTATGTGTAGGTGGTGTGTACACACTCTACACCTTCTAGAGTGTCTAGAGTGTACCTTCTACACACATCCACTAACATGTAGGCTGCTGACAGACTGACATTAGTTACATGAATCTATTCCATGCTCGTGCATGAAGCCAATGTTTGGTCTTTTGGGTGAATTAGGACAAGCGTTCCCACATGGTGTGGAGCTGAATACTCGGTAACATTGAGATTTTAGAACCTTATTCAGTAGTTATTTGTACTTTCTTTCCTAAAACCGAATCTGGCCAGAGCAGCTTTCAGAGCCATGTTAGCTGCACCGAGGCTACGACTGCAAGACTGTTGTTTCCCGAGCGGCTCCATCTGTCTGAGCTCCCCTCCTGCTGCTCTAGAGCCCCCCCCAGACTCCCTCTTCCTTTGTCTAAACTGTTATTTATGGTCCGCTCCTCTCCCATGCTGAGGGGAGTCACCAGGTTAGGTCAGAGGTCAACCCCGTAGCCTCACTGGAGTAGAGTCACTCGGTTTACCAACTCAAACGTTGAACTGCTGTTTTGTGGCTCCATTCAACCACATTGACTTCCTATTGACTCTCTGCTCCATATAGAGCCGTTATAGAGCCGTCCATATAGAGCCGTTATTTTTAGGAACTTGATGCATTTTCTGATGTCAAGCTTGTGACTCTCTGTCCCGTCTGTCTCGGGTTGGAACACTTGACTTGTCTCAGCCCATTAGAGTCAAGAGTCCCCTATTGTGCAAGTCCTGTCATTCCGTCTGAATAATAAATGCGCTACAAATGTGCTCTCTATTATCGTGTTATAGGCTATTCATTTTATACAATATTATTATTGTATTATTGCTATTATTGTTTCTTCATGTTGTGCTTTCAAAAACTTTGGTTAAAGAACACCAATAAGTGATTGGCCTCCTGGGGTCTGGCCCCTCCTGGGTCCAACGGTCTGGACCCCCCCTGGGTCCAGGGGTCTGGGCCCCTCCTGGGTCCAGGCCTGAGAACCCTCTAGAGGAACATTAACTCTCAGGATGAAGAAAAGCCTTTGTGTTTGTTTCCATGTGCCATCAATCTGTCTCCAGACCAGAGCGGATCTAGACGTCTAAAGCTCCCATTTACCCACGTGGGCCTGATAGGACTTATTGCCATGATACCGATTTATTCCTTTCTCTTTGAATAATTTTCAAAGCAGTGTTTTAATTCATGTTAATTGTTGGACACAATGAACATGAATGTGGATAAATAAGCTAAATAAAACACTATCGTCCAGCCGACGATAGTGTTTTATTTAGCTTATATCATCTGGATATCATCTGGCCGACATTATCGGCCAGCACTATTCTGTACTGTATTTCTATATCTTTATTTTGAAGGCTCTTAAATCCAGTGGATCCTCTCTTGATGAGCCTCCCGGTGACTCCTCGGGGACTGGGTTCGGTTCAGGCTGATTCCTTTTGGATGAGAGCAGTGTTCTCGACATGTGAGAGGCATGTGGTTCTCTCATTTCCGTTTGCTTCATGCACAACTCGGTCGTATATTTAGTGAATTTGGAAGAGCAGTTTTGTTTCCATCTCCAAGTGCGATACGTGGGCGCTGGTAATATGATGTCCTCGTCCAGAGAGATGGACCCTGCAAGTGTAGCACAGACCCCAATCACAATACGCTCATCCTCTGCTCTTCATTAAAATGTGTCTCCTATTGAAGCTGTGCAGTAACACATGACATCAATTAGAAGGTTCTGGAATGTGCTGCATGGATCTGGAATGGATTTGGGCAGAAGGCTGGGCCGAGCTGAGGAGAGCTGGAGGGGTGAGGAGCAGTGAGCCAGTGGTGTGTCTTCACTGTTCATCAGGGAGGCTTGTGCAGAGTCGCTGACTTCGCCATCAATCACACAAGAATCTCTACGGCTTCTTCCTCACTTTCAGATCACCCCCCCCCCCTCCAATCTCTCCTTGTCTGTTATGTTCTGTCTCCCAGATTCCCACATGTAGCCCATCTCTAAAGGCAGACCGTAACCTGCATGGCGGTTGCATGAGTTTTCTTTGCTCTTTGCCTGATGGTTCTGTTGAGTCAGTCTCTTGTAAAGCACTGAGGCAGATGTGTGAAAAAGGCCTCTGCTTCTCAAGTATATCTTGGACAAACATTATGACCATTTTTACAAAGAACGTCGGCCCTGCAAGCATTCCTGGGCTTCCCGTTGGCTTCAGGAGTTCCTCTGCGTCCACATTAGATGCTTTGATACTCAGACTGTCCCCTCGAGGTTTTCGGAGTGAAAGCGGCTGCCAGAAGTACAAGCAGCCTCTTCATCAACAGCTAAAGGAATGGACCCTTTTTGGTACTCACTGGAAGGCCTCACTTTAAACACCATTACTATTTGACATTTTCTTTTTTCAATTTTATTAGTTGGCAAAGGAGAGATTTTGTTTGTACATTTTAGCAGGATCAGTGACTCAAGTTAGAAAACTGTGGAGATATTTAACTTAATTTGGAGCAGAAAAGATCATATTGTTTTCATATTGTCTTTCTCTTTCTTAAGATTGAGCAAGGATGATGTGACATGGCATCAGACACTTAGTAGAATATAATTCTATATTTTTAGTGGCAATTTTAGTTTGTTTCTTGTGTTAAATAGTCCTGCTTTCAAGTTGCTGTTCAGCTTCTAGTAGCCGGGCTCAGAGTGGCCTCATCTGAAACAAAGGCATTACGTTTCTAGAGTGTTGAGACCAATAGCATTATTATTCATTACTTCATCCCATACCTGGATACCAAATAAAGACCTAATTTATACGCCTTCACAAGTAAAATGCACTCAAATAGTTAACATCCCAGGGCCCTTCCAAAAAGCGTCAGAGTTTTGGCTGTGTCTCTTTTAAAGGGAACCAGGCAGGGGGCGGCAAGTTAGCAGACTGAATTAACAATTCACATCTCTGTTTGAGATGTTTCAGCCGGCTGTGAAAGTGGACTGTATGGTGGAAAGTCGCCGGTGGTTCCTCAACCTCCAACCTCTCCTCAGCCACAACCTCCAATTAGGCTTAGAGGTTCTCCCCTTTGTGGTCTCTTTAAGTTGGCACGTAAAAAAGCAATGATAAAATTAGGAACCCACAATGTTTCATTTCCAGTTTCATGCCAGCTCGTAGGGAACAACTGTCTGGGCGCGAGTCTCCGTACCGCCGGCCCAGTGGAGACGCAGGGTCGGCAACACACAGCGGCCTGTTGCTCCGGTCAATGGCTTCACTCATTCCAGGCCCAAGGCTCCACCAATGTGGCCATTGGGGCGGCTGTGTTTGTTGTTTAGGCAGATTAAGAGGCAACCTATAAGCACAAGCACATCCAATGTGTTTACAGGCCTACGCACCAAATGTGCAGGGGGGACATTGGTGAGCTAACGGGAAGCTAAAGTTAAAAACCCCAGCCACAGGAATGAGAGGGCAGCCTGAACCTCTGGTCCCAGCAGCAGGACTCTGGAGGTCTGAATCCATGCTATAGGTCTTCCTGTATCGGTCCCTGGGCCCGGAGACCTCAGTGTGACTGGGTGCTGTTGCCTTTAACGTGGCTTATTCTCTCAGAATAGTGTCCTTCAACATTTTGTCTTTTAAGAATAGCTTGCTTTTATTTGTGTAATGTTTAACGTTGCAAGGGGGAAAAGCACTTCATTTTAATCTGACGTTATTCCTCTTAATCCACTTAAATGTCGTATCGTTGTATTATATCCGTAGCAGGAGACCGGACTCGTTCACCCTTCCCATTGTGTGTTTTATGAGTCTCGCCGCAACACTTTGACCAGCGGCAGCAGTTCCTCAGCGTGACGCTTAGCAGGTTACAGCTCCGCCCCCAGCCTCTCTCTTGTGACTCCAGTCACATCGCAGCCCCCCTGCGGTGCCCCCCCCCCCCCCCCCACAACACACACACACACACACACACACACACACACACACACACACACACACACACACACACACACACACACACACACACACACACACACACACACACACACACACACACACCGAGCAGCGAGAGACGAGAGGCGAGTCATCAGGACAACAGAGGAGGCATCGCTCCTGCAGAGAATTACAATGAGGGTGCTGCCTCCGTCCCCCCAGCACAAGACCACCACACCCCAGTACAGTAACAAGACCCACACCCTGCCTCACGGAGACAGTCTTAGTATAGGCCTATATCTATGTATGTAGTATATATATATTATAGTATATATCTATATAGTTAGTATAGGCCTATATCTATGTATGTAGTATATATATATATTATAGTATATATCTATATAGTTAGTATATGTATATATATATATATATGTGTGTAGTACACTGTATATCTATATATCTACGGTATATCGTTGGTATCATGGTACTGAATGGTCTCCCCGGTTCTGCCGTGACCTGAGGTTGACCCCCAGCCCTCCGCCTGCTAGCATCCAGCCTCCTTGTGTCTAGAAGCTTCCATGTTATGAATGAAACAGACAGGCTGTTTACAAGTCTTTTGTAATCTTTGGTTTTGCCAGATAAGCACACCGGTTACTCCACTTGTCCAGAGAGTGGACACATTCCTAACCGATGGCTCAGCGTGACGTCTGGGAGGCCGGGCCTTCAAGAGGGAGCTGCTCATCATCTTCATCATTGTTTATGTTCTTCCTCCTCCAGCGCCCAAGACCTGCAGCCCCAAGCAGTTTGTCTGCAAGGACCAGGTGACCTGCATCTCCAAGGGATGGCGCTGTGACGGGGAGAAGGACTGTCCAGACGGATCCGATGAGTCCCCAGACATCTGTAAGTACGGCTGGGAACAGAACGTCACAACAACACTTCCTCCGCCTCCGCTCACCTGAGTTAAGGTTCCCCGATTCCCTCGCTCTCACCTCGGGACCGTTGAGGGTTTTCATTGGATTCCTTGTAGGGTTTAAGGCATTGGAAACATCTTGCTCTTGCTTAACATAAACCTTTAATGATGGTATGCGCTACACACGATGGTATGATGGTAAACGGTGTTAGATCGGTGCGACTAATTGAGGACAAACAATGTGGTGACTTCATGAGGCGTTTGTGTGAAGGATGGGGCTACAGGACCGTCTCTTCTTGGCAGAATTACAGCGAATTAGGCTTCCATGTTTAGTCTGGTGAGGGCTGTGTGGTCTCCGGTCCCAGCTGTTCACATCTGCTCTGCTCTTGCTGGCTGTAAATTCCCCCCGGTCAAAATGTAGAAGCCTGTAGCTCTGTTTATATGGCGGCGCTCTCAGGGACCTTCACCGCCCACATGTCACTTAACCACCTAACCCACACCGCATGACAGCCTCTCAATCACCTGCCTCTCCACAATGCTCTGAACTAGTGTTTAGTAAGTGTTGTGATGCTGAGGTCGAGCCTCGTCTGTATGTGTGATGGTCTCTCTTAGCGGACGGGTTGCAATCCCATGGAAGGTTGTCTTCCTCTGTTGGAGAGGATAACGTCATGTCAGCCTTGATACTGGGACGACCGTTAGAAGATGAGGATTTTTTTCATAGAATTTGGTGGTTGATTCCTGGGAGTGGAACACAATATAAATATATTAAATATATTAAGTACGTTGAAAACATTAGAGCCTGGTTAACATTTGTGAGAAAGACTGAAAAGGTCTCTTATGATATATCTTGTATGAGTAATTTGAGGTCTAGTGAGTGGAATTATCTGTTGATTTCCTGACCGATAAAATGCCAGAAGTGAACAAAATCATCAGTCAAACATAACATTTTAACATCATTAATTTCCCAGACAGAAAGATTTTGTTCTGGCAGACGAGGAACTGTCCATCTTTATTTGTTGGTTGTTCTCCACCGTCCCACTCAGTGGATCCGTCGCGCGAGGAGTCAGGAATGCAGGGAGGATCTCGGCCTGCGAGGCAGGGAGGGAGTCACGGTGCACAGACTCTCCTGCGTCTCAGACTCCCTCAGACACTCGGGGCTGAGACGCCTTCACCCCATTGGTTGGTTTCTTCTGTAAAGTAGGCGGTGAACCGGGACATTGGCTTTCTTTAATCAATTGAACATGTGCTTCTACAGTATACTATATAGCATACTGTATACTATAGTATAGTATAGTATACAGTATATCGTACAGTAATATAGTGTAGTGTATAGTATAGTGTGTTTTTATATATTATAGTATATCATCATGAAGAGTAACTATAATCTTTTGTGTTACGAACAAAACATCCCTTCAAAGATGAGCTGTTATATGAGAGACAATCAGCACAGTTCGTTTGACTGGAGGCAGAGTTTCATTTCAGATGAATGTCACCTGTTAGCTTTACGATGGTCATAACCGGAGCCGCTGGGGAGCTCGACATGTTGGGTTTCGTCTGGCCTTTGATCCAAACTCTTACACCGATGCGGGGAAGACGGCAACCATTCAGTGTCATAGCGTCTAGAGGCCTAATTGCTGTCATTCTCCCAAACCTTTCATTTAGACTGTAATTATGTTCAGGAGCTGAGATGTGCTGAGACTGCAGGGTTCTGAGACTGCAGCACGGAGGCAACTTTTAACACACTTTGTTTACACTGCAGGATGCTTCCTTCATCCTTAGCATAGCCTAGGAACTGTCCTCTAGGAAGCGTCCTTAGCATAGCCTAGAAACTGTCCTAGGAAGTGTCCTTACCATAGCCTAGGTCCTAGGAACTCTCCTTTTAGGAAATGTCCTATAGCTTGAAGGCCAGCCAGGTGTTTGGAAGGTGCGTCACCTGAAGGCTCTCCGAGACCGCTGGCTCCTCCCCTCCCCCGCCCGGAGCGCCCAGGTAAACATCAGTGGGGGTCTGAGGAGGAGGAGCCCGCAGGTGCGACCGGCCGCTAGCTGGGGCTGCTGCTGCTGGGGCTGCTGCTGCTGGGGCTGCTTCTGCTGCTGCTGCTGGGGCTGCTGCTGCTGGGGCTGCTTCTGCTGCTGCTGCTGGGGCTGCTGCTGCTAGCGCTGCTGCTGCTGTGGCTGCTGGGGCTGCTGCTGCTGCTGCTGCTGCTGCTGCTGCTGGGGCTGCTCCCTGCAGGCCTTCAGTTGGTGCCAGACGCACCGTTCACCTCAATTTTACACACACACACACACACACACACACACACACACACATATTACCTTTATTGTTAGGCTTATAAACTGTACATTTATTGTTGTGTTTTTATTCAATACCATTGACTTGTTTTTTACTAAATGTATCTTACCAATATTGTTGTTCCTAGGCTTATTCACTGTACATTTATTATTCTATTCTTTTATTCTTATGTTGTTGGTATTTTTGAGCAACCTCTGGCACAGATTTCCTTCGGGATGAATAAAGTTTTATCTTATCTTATCTTGACTTGAATTCCTTCTCTTAAAGTATCCAGTAGGAGAATATAAAACGTGGGTTCAAGTGTCAACATCTCCTCTGTAGTCTCATTGTGTTTTATAGCAGTTAGACAGTAAGACATTAAATGATGCAATGATGATCATTTACAATACTGCCAGCAAGATAGCAGAGCAGGCCTACTGGTTCAGTTCGTACTCTACTCTGAAGCAGGCCTACTGGTTCAGTTCGTACTCTACTCTGAAGCAGGCCTACTGGTTCAGTTCGTACTCTACTCTGAAGCAGGCCTACTGGTTCAGTTCGTACTCTACTATGAAGCAGGCCTACTGGTTCAGTTCGTACTCTACTATGAAGCAGGCCTACTGGTTCAGTTCGTACTCTACTCTGAAGCAGGCCTACTGGTTCAGTTCATACTCTACTATGAAGCAGGCCTACTGGTTCAGTTCATACTCTACTCTGAAGCAGGCCTACTGGTTCAGTTCATACTGTACTATGAAGCAGGCCTACTGGTTCAGTTCATACTCTACTATGAAGCAGGCCTACTGGTTCAGTTCATACTCTACCATGAAGCAGGCCTACTGCTTCAGTTCATACTCTACTATGAAGCAGGCCTACTGCTTCAGTTCATACTCTACTATGAAGCAGGCCTACTGGTTCAGTTCGTACTCTACTCTGAAGCAGGCCTACTGGTTCAGTTCGTACTCTACTCTGAAGCAGGCCTACTGGTTCAGTTCGTACTCTACTCTGAAGCAGGCCTACTGGTTCAGTTCGTACTCTACTATGAAGCAGGCCTACTGGTTCAGTTCGTACTCTACTCTGAAGCAGGCCTACTGGTTCAGTTCGTACTCTACTCTGAAGCAGGCCTACTGGTTCAGTTCGTACTCTACTCTGAAGCAGGCCTACTGGTTCAGTTCGTACTCTACTATGAAGCAGACCTACTGGTTCAGTTCGTACTCTACTCTGAAGCAGGCCTACTGGTTCAGTTCGTACTCTACTATGAAGCAGGCCTACTGGTTCAGTTCGTACTCTACTCTGAAGCAGGCCTACTGGTTCAGTTCGTACTCTACTATGAAGCAGGCCTACTGGTTCAGTTCGTACTCTACTATGAAGCAGACCTACTGGTTCAGTTCGTACTCTACTATGAAGCAGGCCTACTGGTTCAGTTCGTACTCTACTCTGAAGCAGGCCTACTGGTTCAGTTCGTACTCTACTCTGAAGCAGGCCTACTGGTTCAGTTCGTACTCTACTATGAAGCAGGCCTACTGGTTCAGTTCGTACTCTACTCTGAAGCAGGCCTACTGGTTCAGTTCATACTCTACTATGAAGCAGGCCTACTGGTTCAGTTCGTACTCTACTCTGAAGCAGGCCTACTGGTTCAGTTCGTACTCTACTCTGAAGCAGGCCTACTGGTTCAGTTCGTACTCTACTCTGAAGCAGGCCCACTGGTTCAGTTCGTACTCTTACTCTGAAGCAGGCCCACTGGTTCAGTTCGTACTCTACTATGAAGCAGGCCTACTGGTTCAGTTCGTACTCTACTCTGAAGCAGGGCCTACTGGTTCAGTTCATACTCTACTATGAAGCAGGCCTACTGGTTCAGTTCATACTCTACTCTGAAGCAGGCCTACTGGTTCAGTTCATACTCTACTCTGAAGCAGGCCTACTGGTTCAGTTCGTACTCTACTATGAAGCAGGCCTACTGGTTCAGTTCGTACTCTACTCTGAAGCAGGCCTACTGGTTCAGTTCATACTCTACTCTGAAGCAGGCCTACTGGTTCAGTTCGTACTCTACTCTGAAGCAGGCCCACTGGTTCAGTTCGTACTCTACTCTGAAGCAGGCCTACTGGTTCAGTTCGTACTCTACTATGAAGCAGGCCTACTGGTTCAGTTCGTACTCTACTCTGAAGCAGGCCTACTGGTTCAGTTCATACTCTACTATGAAGCAGGCCTACTGGTTCAGTTCATACTCTACTCTGAAGCAGGCCTACTGGTTCAGTTCATACTCTACTCTGAAGCAGGCCTACTGGTTCAGTTCATACTCTACTCTGAAGCAGGCCTACTGGTTCAGTTCATACTCTACTCTGAAGCAGGCCTACTGGTTCAGTTCGTACTCTACTATGAAGCAGGCCTACTGGTTCAGTTCGTACTCTACTCTGAAGCAGGCCTACTGGTTCAGTTCATACTCTACTATGAAGCAGGCCTACTGGTTCAGTTCGTACTCTACTATGAAGCAGGCCTACTGGTTCAGCTTATCTCTGCGTATCAAGGGGCAGTAGGTAGTCCTTGGACATTATTGTCCTGGAAGCGCTTTATTTCAGCCTGTATCAGCGGCTGCCTTCATGCAGATCCTTAACTCTTCTAATGTGTATAAAACTGCCCTGCTGCGATCCCACCATGATTTATCTTGAAGAAGCTATGATGTTGTTGTCATAATTTGAACCCGTTCCTCTTCTGGGAAGAACGCGTTGTACAACAATGACTCCTTGATGTCTGCGTGCAATCATGACGCTGCTGACCGGCTTCAGCCACATCCACTGTGGTCTGGCCCAGAGAATGAAAGCAGATGTTCCTGGCGTGTTCGCACTTTCTCTGTCGTGATGTGCACTTAAGGAATTCCTTTCATGATCCAGCAGCCTTATGTAACCGGTGTCGTGTCCACAGCCCTGCTGGCCTCTTTTCTTCCTGAGCTTCACCATTCAGATGTTGGAAACGAGACGTCATGAATCTGAATGATGCAAATGATCTGCTTTTGTATTCACACGCTATGCTTAATGGGCTACCGTTCCTCCAGGAGAACAAATGAGGCCGATTAACACGTGTTAGATGGTCAGGATCTTTGTAGACTTCACCTCAGGCACAGATTCATTTTCCTTTGGGTAACCTAGTTTATCCTCCATGTCATAAAAGGACGTATTGTGGAATGCTTGGTTACCGGTGTCCCACAACACACGTTCATAGGAAGTCGTGCCTGTGGAAGAGTTGCTGTGATATTACAACACATCCCACGTCTTATGAGACCACACGCTCTGACCGGGCGGTGGGGGGGCAGCGCATGGCCTCTCGTGGCAGGGGGTTTGGGGGTGCGGGGGTTGGCAGGGGGTTGGGTGTTGGGCTGTGGATTGAGTGATCATGTCCCTACAGAGTGGAGCAGCCATGGGCCACACAACAAGGCTATCTGTTCATCTCCTGCCCTGGAGCCGCATCAGGAGGCGCTCCGGCCCGCCTGACTCTCATGCCTCGGCTGACTGAGGGGAGAGCCGGTCTCCTGAGGCTCAGGGAGACCCGGGAGACTCAGGGAGACTGAGGGAGACTCAGGGAGACTCAGGGAGACTCAGGGAGGACTCAGGGGACACTCAGGGAGACTCAGGGGGAGGCCACTGTACCGGAGACCTCGGACAGATTAGCACTGCGGCTAAAGATGGGGAAATGGATAGGACTTCTCAAAGACATGATCTGGTGGACTGGTGTAGACCAGGACACATTACAGGACGGGTCTAGACCACCAGACTTCAGGGTTAACACATGACAGGACTGTTGTAGACCACCAGACTTCAGGTTAACACATGACAGGACTGTCTAGACCACCAAGACTTTCAGGTTAACACATGACAGGACGGGTGCTAGACCACCAGACGTCAGGTTAACACATGACAGGACTGGTCTAGACCACGCAGACTTCAGGGTTAACCACATTACCAGGACGGGTTAGACCACCAGACGTCAGGTTAACACATGACAGGACTGGTCTAGACCACCAGACTTCAAGGTTAACACATGACCAGGACTGGGTCTAGACCACCAGACGTCAGGTTAACACATGACAGGACTGGTCTAGACCACCAGACTTCAGGTTGACAGGACTGTCTAGACCACCAGACTTCAGGTTAACACATGACAGGACTGGTCTAGACCACCAGACTTCAGGTTTAACACATGACAGGACTGGTCTAGACCACCAGACTTCAGGTTAACACATGACAGGACGGGTCTAGACCACCAGACTCAGGTTTAACACATGGACAGGACTGGTCTAGACCACCAGACTTCAGGTTAACACATGACAGGACTGGTCTAGACCACCAGACTTCAGGTTAACACATGACAGGACTGGTCTAGACCACCAGACTTTCAGGTTAACACATGACAGGACTGGTCTAGACCACCAGACTTCAGGTTAAACACATGACAGGACTGGTCTAGACCACCAGACTTCAGGTTAACACATGACAGGACTGGTCTAGACCACGCAGACTTCAGGTTAACACATGACAGGACGGGTCTAGACCAACCAGACTTTCAGGTAACACATGACAGGACGGGTCTAGACCACCAGACTTCAGGTTAACACATGACAGGTAGGGTCTAAAACCCCCCCCAGCCAAGACCTTCAGCAGTTAACATCATGACAGACTAGGTCTAGACCAGCTGCAGGACTTCAGGTTAAACACACTGACAGTGACGGGTTCTAGGACCACCAGACTTCAGGTTAACACATGACAGGGGCTAGACCACCAGACTTCAGGTTAACACATGACAGGACGGGTCTAGACCACCAGACTTCAGGTTAAACACATGACAGACGGGTCTAGACCACCAGACTTCAGGTTAACCACATGACAGGACTGGTCTAGACCACCAGACTTCAGGTTAACACATGACAGGACGGGTCTAGACCACCAGACTTCAGGTTAACACATGACAGGACTGGTCTAGACCACCAGACTTCAGGTTAACACATGACAGGACGGGTCTAGACCACCAGACTTCAGGTTAACACATGACAGGACTGGTCTTCTTCTCCTCCACCTCTCTCCTCCACCTCTGGTATTTTATCTGTCAGAAGCAGATGAAGAAGATCTGCATTCCTTCTTTGTTCTGTCCTCCTCACATCGCTTCATCTCTTCCAGAAGTTTCTGTTGTTTTGTTATCTCACATTAATGTCACTTTTTTAAAAACCCATCTGCAGTTTGTACTTGGTGGTGATATTTTTTAATTGGACTTATTATCAATCCAGTCCACATTGAAGTGAGATAAAAGCGGCATAGAGTAGAAGCCACGGGAGGGGTGTGTCCAGGGCGTGTTCAACATCTACAGAATGGCCTTACCTCTTGGATACTGACCATACTCAAGACTCAATTTACTGTCCAGATTCCAGCGTCCACACTTTGTAAGGTAGACACTTTTGAATGTGTGCAGTATTTAGGTGGCGCTATCTCCACACCACAGACATACAGTTAAACAGTTTGTTTAATGTGACGTATGATTGCTGCTCACGGTGGTGCAGACAGCGCTACGCCTGCTAGCTCTCTGTAGCTTCTCTCAGTGAGATCATTATGGGCTGTAAAGCCTTGGGCTCCTTTTGCGCTAATGGGGGTTAGCGAAGGCTACATCCTATCTAATCTAGCGTCTCGACCCTGCCTGCTCCGCCCGGTGCTGCAGGGAGGAGCTTATTAAAGCTGACGGCTGCAGGGGAGCCACGGACCTCTCCGGACCCCCGCGGAGGGGAGTTCACTGCTTCTATGCCCGGGACAAAAGATTGACAGGAGGTCCAAATCTAAGGTCATTACATAAGCAACAGGACTAGGGGAGGAGGAGGGGTGGGGTGGGGGGTCACGTCCCCTCATGAGATTTGTAAATCCTGCTTCCCTCCATATTCAACCGCCACGTACTTCATGACGGAGGGTTTCTGTAGGGCTGGACGGTGTCGGACTGCATATGGTCGACATTGTAGGGGGGGGGGGAATTGTCACCTAGAAAGAAATAATGGACTAGAAAGTGAAAAAGCTGTCTGTCTCTGTCTCTCTGTCTCTCTGTCTCTCTCTCTGTCTCTGTCTCTGTCTCTCTCTCTGTCTCTATCTCTCTCTGTCTCTGTCTCTGTCTATGTTTATCTCTGTCTCTTTCTCTTCGTCTTTCTCTGTCTCTCTCTGTCTCTGTCTCTCTCTCTGTCTCTCTCTCTCTCTCTGTCTGTCTCTGTCTCTCTCTCTGTCTCTCTCTCTCTCTCTGTCTGTCTCTGTCTCTCTCTCTGTCTCTCTCTCTCTGTCTCTATCTCTCTCTGTCTCTCTCTGTCTCTGTCTCTCTCTGTCTCT
>PIJE02001458.1:100744-130333 GCA_002895965.2 Coryphaenoides rupestris
CAGAGAGAGAGAGAGAGAGACAGAGAGAGAGACAGAGACAGACAGAGAGAGAGAGAGACAGAGAGAGAGACAGAGACAGACAGAGAGAGAGAGAGAGACAGAGAGAGAGACAGAGACAGAGAGAGACAGAGAAAGACGAAGAGAAAGAGACAGAGATAAACATAGACAGAGACAGAGACAGAGACAGAGAGAGATAGAGACAGAGAGAGAGACAGAGACAGAGACAGAGAGAGAGACAGAGAGACAGAGAGACAGAGACAGACAGCTTTTTCACTTTCTAGTCCATTATTTCTTTCTAGGTGACAATTCCCCCCCCCCCCCTACAATGTCGACCATATGCAGTCCGACACCGTCCAGCCCTACAGAAACCCTCCGTCATGAAGTACGTGGCGGTTGAATATGGAGGGAAGCAGGATTTACAAATCTCATGAGGGGACGTGACCCCCCACCCCACCCCTCCTCCTCCCCTAGTCCTGTTGCTTATGTAATGACCTTAGATTTGGACCTCCTGTCAATCTTTTGTCCCGGGCATAGAAGCAGTGAACTCCCCTCCGCGGGGGTCCGGAGAGGTCCGTGGCTCCCCTGCAGCCGTCAGCTTTAATAAGCTCCTCCCTGCAGCACCGGGCGGAGCAGGCAGGGTCGAGACGCTAGATTAGATAGGATGTAGCCTTCGCTAACCCCCATTAGCGCAAAAGGAGCCCAAGGCTTTACAGCCCATAATGATCTCACTGAGAGAAGCTACAGAGAGCTAGCAGGCGTAGCGCTGTCTGCACACCGTGAGCAGCAATCATACGTCACATTAAACAAACTGTTTAACTGTATGTCTGTGGTGTGGAGATAGCGCCACCTAAATACTGCACACATTCAAAAGTGTCTACCTTACAAAGTGTGGACGCTGGAATCTGGACAGTAAATTGAGTCTTGAGTATGGTCAGTATCCAAGAGGTAAGGCCATTCTGTAGATGTTGAACACGCCCTGGACACACCCCTCCCGTGGCTCTACTCTATGCCGCTTTTATCTCACTTCAATGTGGACTGGATTGATAATAAGTCCAATTAAAAAATATCACCACCAAGTACAAACTGCAGATGGGTTTTTAAAAAAGTGACATTAATGTGAGATAACAAAACAACAGAAACTTCTGGAAGAGATGAAGCGATGTGAGGAGGACAGAACAAAGAAGGAATGCAGATCTTCTTCATCTGCTTCTGACAGATAAAATACCAGAGGTGGAGGAGAGAGGTGGAGGAGAAGAAGACCAGTCCTGTCATGTGTTAACCTGAAGTCTGGTGGTCTAGACCCGTCCTGTCATGTGTTAACCTGAAGTCTGGTGGTCTAGACCAGTCCTGTCATGTGTTAACCTGAAGTCTGGTGGTCTAGACCCGTCCTGTCATGTGTTAACCTGAAGTCTGGTGGTCTAGACCCGTCCTGTCATGTGTTAACCTGAAGTCTGGTGGTCTAGACCAGTCCTGTCATGTGTTAACCTGAAGTCTGGTGGTTTAGACCAGTCCTGTTATGTGTTAACCTGAAGTCTGGTGGTCTAGACCAGTCCTGTCATGTGTTAACCTGAAGTCTGGTGGTCTAGACCAGTCCTGTCATGTGTTAACCTGAAGTCTGGTGGTCTAGACCAGTCCTGTCATGTGTTAACCTGAAGTCTGGTGGTCTAGACCAGTCCTGTCATGTGTTAACCTGAAGTCTGGTGGTCTAGACCAGTCCTGTCATGTGTTTAACCTGAAGTCTGGTGGTCTAGACCCGTCCTGTCATGTGTTAACCTGAAGTCTGGTGGTCTAGACCAGTCCTGTCATGTGTTAACCTGAAGTCTGGTGGTCTAGACCAGTCCTGTCATGTGTTAACCTGACGTCTGGTGGTCTAGACCCGTCCTGTAATGTGTTAACCTGAAGTCTGGTGGTCTAGACCAGTCCTGTCATGTGTTAACCTGACGTCTGGTGGTCTAGACCCGTCCTGTAATGTGTTAACCTGAAGTCTGGTGGTCTAGACCAGTCCTGTCATGTGTTAACCTGAAGTCTGGTGGTCTACAACAGTCCTGTCATGTGTTAACCTGAAGTCTGGTGGTCTAGACCAGTCCTGTCATGTGTTAACCCTGAAGTCTGGTGGTCTACAACAGTCCTGTCTGTGTTAACCTGAAGTCTGGTGGTCTAGACCCGTCCTGTAATGTGTCCTGGTCTACACCAGTCCACCAGATCATGTCTTTGAGAAGTCCTATCCATTTCCCCATCTTTAGCCGCAGTGCTAATCTGTCCGAGGTCTCCGGTACAGTGGCCTCCCCCTGAGTCTCCCTGAGTGTCCCCTGAGTCTCCCTGAGTCTCCCTGAGTCTCCCTGAGTCTCCCTCAGTCTCCCTGAGTCTCCCGGGTCTCCCTGAGCCTCAGGAGACCGGCTCTCCCCTCAGTCAGCCGAGGCATGAGAGTCAGGCGGGCCGGAGCGCCTCCTGATGCGGCTCCAGGGCAGGAGATGGAACAGATAGCCTTGTTGTGTGGCCCATGGCTGCTCCACTCTGTAGGGACATGATCACTCAATCCACAGCCCAACACCCAACCCCCTGCCAACCCCCGCACCCCCAAACCCCCTGCCACGAGAGGCCATGCGCTGCCCCCCCACCGCCCGTCAGAGCGTGTGGTCTCATAAGACGTGGGATGTGTTGTAATATCACAGCAACTCTTCCACAGGCACGACTTCCTATGAACGTGTGTTGTGGGACACCGGTAACCAAGCATTCCACAATACGTCCTTTTATGACATGGAGGATAACTAGGTTACCGCAAAGGAAAATGACTGCTGTGCCTGAGGTGAAGTCTACAAAGATCCTGACCATCTAAACACGTGTTTCAAGCGGCCTCATTTGTTCTCCTGGAGGAAACGGCAGCCCATTAAGCAATGCGGTGTGAATAACAAAAGCAGATCAATTTAGCATCATTCAGATTCATGACGGTCTCGTTTCCAACATCTGAATGGTTGAAGCTCAGGAAGAAAATGAGCGCCCAGCAGGGCCTGTGGGACCACGAACACCGGTGTACATTAAGGCTGCCTGGATCATGAAAGGAATTTCCTTAAGTTGCACATCACGACAGAGAAAGTCGCGAACACCGGCTCAGGAACAATCTGCTTTCAATTTCTCTAGGGCCAGACCACAGTGGCTGTGGCTGAAGCGGTCAGCAGCGGTCATGATTGCAACGCAGACAATCCCAAACCACAGGAGTCATTGTTGTACAACGCGTTCTTCCCAGAAGAGGAACGGGTTCAAATTATGACAACAACATCATAGCTTCTTCAAGATAAATCATGGTGGGATCGCAGCAGGGCAGTTTTATACACATTAGAAGAGTTAAGGATCTGCATGAAGGCAGCCGCTGATACAGGCTGAAATAAAGCGCTTCCAGGACAATAATGTCCAAGGACTACCTACTGCCCCTTGATACGCAGAGATAAGCTGAACCAGTAGGCCTGCTTCATAGTAGAGTACGAACTGAACCAGTAGGCCTGCTTCATAGTAGAGTACGAACTGAACCAGTAGGCCTGCTTCAGAGTAGAGTACGAACTGAACCAGTAGGCCTGCTTCAGAGTAGAGTACGAACTGAACCAGTAGGCCTGCTTCAGAGTAGAGTACGAACTGAACCAGTAGGCCTGCTTCAGAGTAGAGTATGAACTGAACCAGTAGGCCTGCTTCAGAGTAGAGTATGAACTGAACCAGTAGGCCTGCTTCATAGTAGAGTATGAACTGAACCAGTAGGCCTGCTTCAGAGTAGAGTACGAACTGAACCAGTAGGCCTGCTTCAGAGTAGAGTACGAACTGAACCAGTAGGCCTGCTTCAGAGTAGAGTACGAACTGAACCAGTAGGCCTGCTTCAGAGTAGAGTACGAACTGAACCAGTAGGCCTGCTTCAGAGTAGAGTACGAACTGAACCAGTAGGCCTGCTTCAGAGTAGAGTACGAACTGAACCAGTAGGCCTGCTTCATAGTAGAGTACGAACTGAACCAGTAGGCCTGCTTCTAGAGGAACTGAACCTAGGTCTGCACACAGAGGTCTGCACACGCCTCCTGGAGGTCTGCACACGGTAATTTACGGTAAATAAGGCAGATAAGATGTGTTTATGACCAGTGGCCATGCGTGTTTGTGTGGACTGGGAGAGAGACGTTGGGCAACAGAGAGAGAGAGAGTGTGTGTGTGTGTGTGTGTGTGTGTGTGTGTGTACTCTGGGGGGGAGGAGTCAACGTTAGCATGAGCAAACACAACGGGTCTGAAGTCTGGATCACACACACACACTCACACACACCCACACACAGACACACACACAGACACACACACACACACACACACACACAGACACACACGTGAAAACGTGTGTGGATGCAATCTGCTTTGGTGGAGACGGTAGCCCTGTCAGAGCTGTTTTCCTGCCCTCAGAGCTGTTCTCCAGCTTGCGGCCCTCAGAGCTGTTCTCCTGCCCTCAGAGCTGTTCTCCTGCCTGTGGCCCTCAGAGCTGTTCTCCTGCCCTCAGAGCTGTTCTCCTGCCCTCAGAACTGTTCTCTAGCTAATGGAAGCAACAGGGTGTTCGGGAAGGTGTGTGTGATATTTCTGTTTCCTCTCTGTCTGTGCAGAGAGAGCTCCGGAGTGCCGGTCTCTGGGCTGCCAGATTAACTGCTCGGTGACGCATGAGGGACCCAAGTGCTACTGTGGCCCCGGCTACGAGGTGGGCCCCGACGGGAAGACCTGTAAAGGTAAGAGGCCCCGGGGGCCGCCGCTAGCTACGCTATGCTAATGCCGAACTACATCCGCTATATCCAGACACGGAGAGATTGAACGAATGACAGTCAGTCAAGAGAGTTAAACTGATTTTTATTTCTTATTTGCCTTCATACTGATGTGCCTTAATTAACACCATGAGAAAGTCTGTCGATCTGTCTATCTATTATCTACATATCTATCTATTGTCTTATCTATCGTCTATCAATCGATCGATCTGTCTACAGAAGGCTTCATGGGTGTGTTTAGTGTGACTGAGTGAGTGCTGTGTCTTGTGGCTCAGACTTCAACGAGTGCTCCGTGTACGGAACCTGCAGCCAGACGTGCAGCAACAGTGAGGCGTCGTACATCTGCACCTGCGTGGAGGGATACCTTCTGCAGCCTGACAACCGCTCCTGCAAGGCCAAGAACGGTGAGCCACACTGCCCCCTTGATTTAGCCCTTCCTGAGACTGGTTCATACGATGTACTACTGTGGAATACTGTGGAATACTACGTAATACTGTGTAATACTGTGTGTTGTCAGGTACAACATGGTACAACTTTCATGCTGGACACAAATGTGTAAAACATTTAGTATAATTTATTTTGAGTCTGTTATCAGGTGTCTGATACTGGGCTACATGCATCATACTTGGAAATATAGTATATTTTAAAATAAAGTATATACTATAATAATATAGTGTATACTATAATGAAATATTGACCAGCAGGCTGATGCTCGGTGTGTTGTGTTAGGTTCATTGTCTCTGATGGAGGAAGCATCTGGTTGCAGGAACATCTCTGAGCTCTCCAGCTCCGGCCTGTCAGACACTCGGCGGTTCTGTGCACATCAGTTCATCATTGGAATCGCTTGCTCTTCCCTGCACCTCTTTCTCCAGACCCGGTGGAGCGACTGCCGATGCTGCTGATCGCCAACCTGCATGACATCCGCTGCACCACACTAGGCGGCGGCCCCTCCCGCCTGCCCTCCATCCCCACCCAGCAGTCCGTGGCCATGGACTTCCTGTATGCCCAGGAGACGGTCTGCTGGATCGACGTGGGTGTCACGCCCGCCGCCACGCAGCTCAAGTGCGCCAGCGTCCGGGACCTCCGGGCGGTGACCGACATCCAGACGGTCAACATCTCGCTTAGTCTGCACCGTGAGTCAAAGTCCTGAACATGACCTTAGTCTGCTTCTGGTCCTCTAGCAAGTCCTGGACATGACCTTAGTCTGCTTCTGGTCCTCTAGAAAGTCCTGAACATGACCTTAGTCAGCTTCTAGTCCTCTAGCAAGTCCTGGACATGACCTTAGTCTGCTTCTGGTCCTCTAGAAAGTCCTGAACATGACCTTGGTCTGCTTCTAGTCCTCTAGCAAGTCCTGAACATGACCTTAGTCTGCTTCTGGTCCTCTAGCAAGTCCTGAACATGACCTTAGTCTGCTTCTGGTCCTCTAGCAAGTCCTGGACATGACCTTAGTCTGCTTCTGGTCCTCTAGCAAGTCCTGGACATGACCTTAGTCTGCTTCTCACCTCCCCTCACCTGGTCTCTCCTCCCCTATGAAGGTTTAAGTCTAAGCAAAGATAGAGGGTGTATAGGTTAAAAAACCGTAACCAGTACTGCCCTTTAAATCAGTATCTGATCCATATCTGAGTTCTACCAACGAATGAATAATGAATTCACAATGAATCAACAACTCTCTTGTTCCAATTCCCTTCACTATACGAGGTTAGTAATGTGTAAAAGGCTTTTTACAAGGGGTGTGTGTATGTGTGTGTATGTACGTGTGCGTGCGTGCTTGCGTGTGCTGCATGTGTGGTGATGTGTATGTGTATGCTGTAATGTGTATGTGATGTGTGTGTGTGATTGTATGTGCTGTGTATGGTGTGTGTGTTGTGTGTGTGTGTGTGGTGTGTGTATGTGTGGTGTGTGTGTGTGTGTGTATGTGTGTGTGTGTGTGTGTGTGTAAATCTGTTCCCTTGAGAATCAGCCCCAGGCACCAAGCAGCAGACATGTGGGCGTGGAGCGGTTAGGTGGGCGGGGCCCCAAGACAGCCCCCCCCGCTCCTCATCTATTGGCCAAAAAAACAGAACAACTGTCTGTGGTTCCGGGTTCCTCCACCACCACCAAAGTGTTGTTGTTCTGAGGGGACCGTGAGGCCAGAGGACTGTGACATAGAGACACACAGACAGACAGAGGGATAGACAGACAGGCAGACAGACAGACAGGCAGAGAGACAGGCAGACAGACAGACAGACAGACAAGCAGTGTGTTGGGACAGGAAGTGGGTTAAGGGGCTCCTCGTGGGGGGGGGGGGGCTGAGTAGAGGGGGAAAAGGGGCGGAGTTATGCAGATTTCCCGGCAAACGTTTCCACTGAGCAGAAACGGACCAGAGAGACAAGAGACAAGAGGCCTACAGTCTGGGGGACGGGGAGGGGCCTGGCGTTACGCAACACCCCCCCCCCCCCCCCCCCCCTGCAGCCGAGCCCCAGCTAGAGGCTAACCCTGGCAGCTAGAGGCTAACCCTAGCAGCTAGAGGCTAACCCTAGGAGCTAGAGGCTAACCCTGGCAGCTAGAGGCTAACCCTGGCAGCTAGAGGCTAACCCTAGCAGCTAGAGGCTAACCCTGGCAGCTAGAGGCTAACCCTAGGAGCTAGAGGCTAACCCTAGCGGATAGAGGCTAACCCTAGCAGCTAGAGGCTAACCCTGGCAGCTAGAGGCTAACCCTAGCAGCTAGAGGCTAACCCTAGGAGCTAGAGGCTAACCCTGGCAGCTAGAGGCTAACCCTGGCAGCTAGAGGCTAACCCTAGCAGCTAGAGGCTAACCCTGGCAGCTAGAGGCTAACCCTAGCAGCTAGAGGCTAACCCTGGCAGCTAGAGGCTAACCCTGGCAGCTAGAGGCTAACCCTGGCAGCTAGAGGCTAACCCTAGCAGCTAGAGGCTAACCCTGGCAGCTAGAGGCTAACCCTGGCAGCTAGAGGCTAACCCTGGCAGCTAGAGGCTAACCCTAGCGAGCTAGAGGCTAACCCTAGGAGCTAGAGGCTAACCCTAGCGGATAGAGGCTAACCCTAGCAGCTAGAGGCTAACCCTGGCAGCTAGAGGCTAACCCTAGCAGCTAGAGGCTAACCCTAGGAGCTAGAGGCTAACCCTGGCAGCTAGAGGCTAACCCTGGCAGCTAGAGGCTAACCCTAGCAGCTAGAGGCTAACCCTGGCAGCTAGAGGCTAACCCTGGCAGCTAGAGGCTAACCCTGGCAGCTAGAGGCTAACCCTGGCAGCTAGAGGCTAACCCTGGCAGCTAGAGGCTAACCCTAGCAGCTAGAGGCTAACCCTGGCAGCTAGAGGCTAACCCTAGCAGCTAGAGGCTAACCCTAGGAGTTAGAGGCTAACCCTAGCAGCTAGAGGCTAACCCTAGCCCCAGATGCTCTGGTCTCTTGGGTTTATAATGTTATTAAAGATGGTTTCTATTGTTGTCTTAGTTCTACAGTTTCTATTGTTGTTGAGGAGCGTGTAGGCTGCTTAAACCAACCACCAACACACACTCTAGTTAGGGTTAGAACACTGCTATCGTATGTTAGAGGAACCCAGAGGAACCCAGACCACATTGGGCCCGGCTGCTTTGTTCTGCTCCTTGCTGCGAGTCCAACTCCAAACATCATGGTTGCCATGGTTACCATGGTTGTGCTCCGCCCAAAAGACCTTTCTTTGTCAATGCTGAATAAATCCTACAGACCAGAGTTGCATCCAAGACAGGCTAACAGGCTAAGCTACCACGCTAACAGGCCAGGCTACCATGCTAACAGGCCAGGCTAACATGCCAACAGTCCAGGCTAACATGCTAACAGGCCAGGCTACCATGCCAACAGTCCAGGCTAACATGCTAACAGGCCAGGCCAACATGCCAACAGTCCAGGCTAACATGCCAACAGGCCAGGCCAACATGCCAACAGTCCGGGCTAACATGCCAACAGTCCGGGCTAACATGCTTTCTGAGGAAGACAGCTGTGGACCATAACACGTGTACCTGCATGTCAGGTGTTCCTTGTTGGGATGTGAATATGAATGTTAATACTGAGAGACGTTATCTTTAAGATCCAATGAATATTAGAGAAATATGAAAGATAATAATTTGTGTTATGGGATGGCCCGTGTCGTCTCTAACTCTTTAAATTGCAGCGCACCTCAATGTGTCCGACTTGAGGTGGTCGACCCTGTAACAACATTCATCTTCCTCTCGCTCTTCTACTGTGTCTTTAATATCATATTCCTCCTCTTCATCACCCCCCAGATGTGGAGCAGATGGCCATCGACTGGCTGACCGGAAACTTCTACTTCGTGGACGACGTGGACGACCGAGTGTTTGTGTGCAACAAGAATGGCCAGACCTGCGTGACCCTGCTGGACCAGGAGCTGTTCAACCCCAAGGGCATCGCCCTGGACCCCACCATGGGGTCAGTGGAGCTCTGCTCACTAAACACACCGCTGGCCCTTAGTCTGGAACATAGTTTAGACTTATCACTTCCCCCTGACGACACTTCCTCCTGACAACAGCTCTGTGGCTTCCTGTTGTCTCCAGGAAGGTGTTCTTCACCGACTACGGTTCCACCCCGCGGGTGGAGCGATGTGATATGGACGGGCAGAACCGCACCAAGCTGGTGGACAGTAAGATCGTGTTCCCCCACGGCATCACCCTGGACCTGGTCAACCGGCTGGTGTACTGGGCCGACGCCTACCTCGACTACATCGAGGTGGTGGACTACGAGGGCAAGAACCGCCACACCATCATCCAGGGCCTGCTGGTGAGGCTCAACACTTCACCCCAACCTTCACCTCCAACCCCTGGCTACTATAAGTCAGAAAGTGTCAACATGTCGGCCGTCTGTGTCCTCCAGATCGAGCATCTGTACGGGCTGACTGTGTTTGAGAACTACCTGTACGCCACCAACTCTGAGGAGGGCAACCTCAACCCAAAGACCAGCGTGATCCGGGTCAACCGATTCAACAGCTCTGACTTCCAGGTGGTGACGCGCGTGGACCGGGGCGCAGCGCTGCATGTCTACCACCAGAGGCGCCAGCCTCCAGGTACCCAACCACACACACACACACACACACACACACACACACACACACACACACACACACATACTCACACACATACACACACACATACACACATACACACATACACACACACACACACACACACATACTCACACACATACACACACACATACACACATACATACACACATACACACACACACACACACACACACACACACACACATACACACACACACACACACACACACACACACACACACACACACACACACACATGCACACACATAGCCTCAAGACGTGATGCAGTACAGTACACAGTATTCAGGGTTTAGGATGAATATTCAGAGGCTTTATTACAATGAAGTCATGTAATAGTCATTTCTCACCCACTGGATTAAATTATGATTCCATCATCTCCGTGTTGTTGATGAATATTTCTGTGGATAAAAAATATTGTGACATTCAATGTTGTTTATTTGATAGTCCGCAGCCACGCCTGTGCCCTGGACCCGCTTGGCAAGGCAGGCGGCTGCTCTGACATCTGTCTGCTGGGGAACAGCCACAAGACTCGAACCTGCCGGTGTCGCTCCGGCTTCAGCCTCGGCAGCGATGGCAAGTCCTGCAAGAGTGAGTCCTTGTTTCACTCGGAGGACGAGACCTTCGCTGTCAGCCGTGACTCCTGCACATGAATCATGTGTCAGCACTCATCATATTAGTCCCCATAATAGTCGCCTGGTCATAGGAATATTCTGGTGTGATTTTCACATCTACTAGTAAATTATTCCAGTTTCATTGTTGACTTGTATAAAACAATGTGTTAAAGTAGAGGAGAAGGACATTGACAGTAATGTTCATGATGCTATGTTATGCTATGCTAAGTTATGCTATGTTATGCTATGCTGTTCTATGTAATGCTATGGCATGCTAAGTTATGCTATGCTAAGCTATGTTGTCCTGTGCGCGTCAGAGCCGGACCACGAGCTGTTCCTGGTGTACGGGAAGGGTCGGCCGGGTGTCATCCGAGGGATGGACATGAACTCCAAGGTTCCGGACGAGTACATGATCCCCATCGAGAACCTGATGAACCCGCGGGCGCTGGACTTCCACGCTGCCAGCGACTTCATCTACTTCGCCGACGCTACCACCTACATCATCGGCCGGCAGAAGATCGACGGCACCGAGAGGGACACCATCCTGAAGGAAGGCCAGTCCACAACGTCTTCCACATGTTGTTGGTTTATTGAGAAGTGCATCAACAGAGCACATGATACTCACATCAGCATGGAGTCATGACAAATATATCCAATATATCATCAAATATATCATCAAATATATCATCAAATATATCAAGTGTTTCTGGAATGATCTGTCCGTGTCCTTGGAACATCGCTGCACGCTGATTGGTCCGGTGTCTTCACATCTCACTCGCTGTCCCTCAGGCATCCACACAGTGGAGGGCATCGCGGTCGACTGGATCGGATCGAACCTCTACTGGACCGACGACGGGCCCAAGAAGACCATCTGCGTGGCCCGCCTGGAGAAGGCCTCGCAGACCCGCAAGACCCTCATCGAGGGGAAGATGTCGCACCCTCGGGCCATCGTGGTGGACCCCCAGCACGGGTGAGACAGCAGAGCAGCGCGTTAGCATGATGACCAGCTAGCGGCACGGTAGGACGGGTCATGTGTTCAAGTTCAGAGTGGCTCCATCATGCTGGCTGCCATGTTGCCATGACATCTAGCAGAACAGAAGCGACCTTATTATGAAACCCAGGTCCAGCTACCCATTGGTAGCGTTGCTGGAATTATTATATATTTTGGATTTTCAAAGCAATTTCATTGGTTGTATTTGATTTAATCTGGAGCATATTGAGTACCATCAGGTTCCTATAGAAATCAGAGCTTCAGTGTCTCTGGTTCTGAAGGTAGCACAAGGTTCTATTGTTCTGAAGCTAGCATGAGGTTCTATTGTTCTGAAGCTAGCATGAGGTTCTATTGTTCTGAAGCTAGCATGAGGTTCTATTGTTCTGAAGGCAGCGTGAGGTTCTATTGTTCTGAAGGCAGCGTGAGGTTCTATTGTTCTGAAGCTAGCATGAGGTTCTATTGTTCTGAAGCTAGCATGAGGTTCTATTGTTCTGAAGTGAGCATGAGGTTCTATTGTTCTGAAGGCAGCGTGAGGTTCTATTGTTCTGAAGCTAGCATGAGGTTCTATTGTTCTGAAGTGAGCATGAGGTTCTATTGTTCTGAAGGCAGCGTGAGGTTCTATTGTTCTGAAGCTAGCATGAGGTTCTATTGTTCTGAAGTGAGCATGAGGTTCTATTGTTCTGAAGGCAGCGTGAGGTTCTATTGTTCTGAAGCTAGCATGAGGTTCTATTGTTCTGAAGTGAGCATGAGGTTCTATTGTTTTGAAGGCAGCGTGAGGTTCTATTGTTCTGAAGCTAGCATGAGGTTCTATTGTTCTGAAGCTAGCATGAGGTTCTATTGTTCTGAAGTGAGCATGAGGTTCTATTGTTCTGAAGGCAGCGTGAGGTTCTATTGTTCTGAAGCTAGCATGAGGTTCTATTGTTCTGAATCTTGCATGAGGTTCTATTGTTTTGAAGCTAGCATGAGGTTCTAGTGTAAGAGGATCCTCCAGTCGCCTCCTTCAGGCCTGTCTGCCCTGCGCCGGTCTCCAGGTGGATGTACTGGACCGACTGGGAGGAGGACCCCACCGAGAGCAACCGGGGGAAGATCAAGAAGGCGTGGATGGACGGCTCCCACCACCAGGTGTTCCTGACCAGCAAGACGGTGCTGTGGCCCAACGGCCTGAGCCTGGACATCTCCCAGGGTATCCTGTACTGGGTGGACGCCTACTACGACCGCATCGAGATGGTGCACCTCAACACCAGCACACGGAAGGTTGGTGGTTGGGAGACTGCTTTTCTTTGAGGCCACAATGGCTTGTATACTTAAACTAACACACTCCTTGCTGTGTTCTGATTGGCCCAGGTGGTGTATGAGGGGCAGGAGTTGAACCATGCGTTTGGACTTTGCCACTACAAACAATTTCTGTTCTGGAACGAGTATCGCGGGGGCAGCATCTACAAGCTGGATCAGGCGTCCAAGACGGTCACGCTGCTGCGCAACGAGAGGCCGCCCATCTTTGAGATCCGAGTTTATGATGCTCACCAGCAGCAAGGTGCCGCTCAGCTCATGTTCTGACCTTCACACCGGCTCTGACCTCTGCCTGGTTAATATCCTGTGTCTCCTGTGTGTGATTGTGTTTGTGTTCAGGTACCAACGCCTGTAGACTCAACAACGGCGGCTGCAGCAGTCTCTGCCTCGTCATTCCTGACGGCCGCTCCTGCGCTTGTGCTGACGACCAAATCCTGGACGATGACAACGTCACCTGCAAAGGTACGTAAGGTCACCTGCACAGGTACGTAAGGTCACCTGCAATTCTGGAGGGACTTGAAGCGGCTCGAGGCTCGAGGCTGACATGTAGATTATTGGTTGCGGGAGGGGAGGGGCGATTTGAGGGAAAAGGAAGGAGGATGTGTGATGACTCCGCCGCTTACCGCTGCTCTGCTCCTCCCCCCGCCAGCCAACCCCTCCTACGTGCCCCCGCCCCAGTGTCAGCCGGGGGAGTTTGCCTGCAGGAACAACCGCTGCATCCAGGAGCGCTGGAAGTGTGACGGAGACAACGACTGCCTGGACAACAGCGACGGGGGGGAGGAGGAGGGGAGGAGGAGACGGTACCCACCACAGGAGTCGGGCTCGTCGGAGCCGTCCCCACAGTCGTCGTCCAGGTCGCAGGTCCAGGAGATGGGGATGCAGCGGCTGCTGGCGCAGGGGTACTGGTTGGGAGGGCAGGTGCGAGCTGCAACGCCAGGGAAGCTTGCATGAACTTCATGTCTTTTGTCATTCCAACAGTAGTCCTTTAGTGGTTAATAAGGATGACCCAAGCTTCCATTTGGTGAAGCCCTCTTCACAGCCGCCCAGGGTTCTGCACTAGACAGTCTGGTCTTCATATCAATAGTTCATGATCATCTTTTATGCATACGAGGCATATGTCCATTTGGATCCTCCCTTTGGCAGATTCTTTCCTCTTTTGACATTGTCAGCTAGAGCTGCTTTTGAATGTGAATGTGAATGAGATACTACGAAGGGACATTTTTTGGACATTGCCACCAGGTTGTGGAGGTCGACTATTGTCTCGATGTGTTGACAGGTTAAACTGTGCCTTTATTTCAGAGACGAGACAAGGCAGCTCTGTGGGACAATGTTTAGTTTCCAGTTAACTTTAGTTTGTGAACGCATCGTCTCCTGTTAGATGCTGCTGAGCACAGCGTCTTAAGATCAGGAGTTAGTCTTTCTGGGTAATTCCTTCCTACTGCTGGTTTACAGGCAGGCTGCCGATGAATGCTCGGTGATTATGGAAAGATATATTTCATGACTAAACTAAAATGTGTTTTCACACACCTGAGCAGGTAGTGTTGGACTCATCTTCATCATTTCCACAGTCGTTGTCCCCATCACACAGCCAGCGGACGGGAATACACCGGTTGTTCTGGCACTTGAAGCGGTCAGCAGGGCAGGTGTGCTGGTCTGGGGGGGCAGGGCATCCAAGATTTAGTTTAAACCAGAGTTAAAGAGTTCAAACTAGAGTTCAAACCACTTACGTAGCTTACTTCTACGTGTGAGTTACAACTACCACGTAGTGATCCTGAAGGTTCTGGCACAGAGTGGCTGGTGACTCAGACCTTCTCTGGTGGATATTACATAAACAGCAGAATGTTTTACTTTGTTTGTGTCTCTATGTGTCTCTGGCAACCGGGCATCAGCGGACGACTCCAGAATGCTTTGTGACCGTGTGCCAAATGCCAGGAGAAGACATTTCAGGCCTTGCGTCTGAGGCCATCACAAAGCCAGACATCCGACGTCTCCCTTACAAGGAAACTTGGAAACTGGAGTCATGGGTGTTGTTCTTTGGTTTTGCTGCTGCGCAACCACGAGGAAAACTCCGCCCACTTACGGCAAAGCCCCGGGACCTCGTCGCTGTTGTCCAGGCAGTCGTTGTCTCCGTCACACTTCCAGCGCTCCTGGATGCAGCGGTTGTTCCTGCAGGCAAACTCCCCCGGCTGACACTGGGGCGGGGGCACGTAGGAGGGGTTGGCTGGCGGGGGGAGGAGCAGAGCAGCGGTAAGCGGCGGAGTCATCACACATCCTCCTTCCTTTTCCCTCAAATCGCCCCTCCCCTCCCGCAACCAATAATCTACATGTCAGCCTCGAGCCTCGAGCCGCTTCAAGTCCCTCCAGAATTGCAGGTGACCTTACGTACCTGTGCAGGTGACCTTACGTACCTTTGCAGGTGACGTTGTCATCGTCCAGGATTTGGTCGTCAGCACAAGCGCAGGAGCGGCCGTCAGGAATGACGAGGCAGAGACTGCTGCAGCCGCCGTTGTTGAGTCTACAGGCGTTGGTACCTGAACACAAACACAATCACACACAGGAGACACAGGATATTAACCAGGCAGAGGTCAGAGCCGGTGTGAAGGTCAGAACATGAGCTGAGCGGCACCTTGCTGCTGGTGAGCATCATAAACTCGGATCTCAAAGATGGGCGGCCTCTCGTTGCGCAGCAGCGTGACCGTCTTGGACGCCTGATCCAGCTTGTAGATGCTGCCCCCGCGATACTCGTTCCAGAACAGAAATTGTTTGTAGTGGCAAAGTCCAAACGCATGGTTCAACTCCTGCCCCTCATACACCACCTGGGCCAATCAGAACACAGCAAGGAGTGTGTTAGTTTAAGTATACAAGCCATTGTGGCCTCAAAGAAAAGCAGTCTCCCAACCACCAACCTTCCGTGTGCTGGTGTTGAGGTGCACCATCTCGATGCGGTCGTAGTAGGCGTCCACCCAGTACAGGATACCCTGGGAGATGTCCAGGCTCAGGCCGTTGGGCCACAGCACCGTCTTGCTGGTCAGGAACACCTGGTGGTGGGAGCCGTCCATCCACGCCTTCTTGATCTTCCCCCGGTTGCTCTCGGTGGGGTCCTCCTCCCAGTCGGTCCAGTACATCCACCTGGAGACCGGCGCAGGGCAGACAGGCCTGAAGGAGGCGACTGGAGGATCCTCTTACACTAGAACCTCATGCTAGCTTCAAAACAATAGAACCTCATGCAAGATTCAGAACAATAGAACCTCATGCTAGCTTCAGAACAATAGAACCTCACGCTGCCTTCAGAACAATAGAACCTCATGCTCACTTCAGAACAATAGAACCTCATGCTAGCTTCAGAACAATAGAACCTCATGCTAGCTTCAGAACAATAGAACCTCATGCTAGCTTCAGAACAATAGAACCTTGTGACCTTCAGAGCGTGAGGTTCTATTGTTCTGAAGCTAGCATGAGGTTCTATTGTTCTGAAGTGAGCATGAGGTTCTATTGTTCTGAAGCTAGCATGAGGTTCTAGTGTAAGAGGATCCTCCAGTCGCCTCCTTCAGGCCTGTCTGCCCTGCGCCGGTCTCCAGGTGGATGTACTGGACCGACTGGGAGGAGGACCCCACCGAGAGCAACCGGGGGAAGATCAAGAAGGCGTGGATGGACGGCTCCCACCACCAGGTGTTCCTGACCAGCAAGACGGTGCTGTGGCCCAACGGCCTGAGCCTGGACATCTCCCAGGGTATCCTGTACTGGGTGGACGCCTACTACGACCGCATCGAGATGGTGCACCTCAACACCAGCACACGGAAGGTTGGTGGTTGGGAGACTGCTTTTCTTTGAGGCCACAATGGCTTGTATACTTAAACTAACACACTCCTTGCTGTGTTCTGATTGGCCCAGGTGGTGTATGAGGGGCAGGAGTTGAACCATGCGTTTGGACTTTGCCACTACAAACAATTTCTGTTCTGGAACGAGTATCGCGGGGGCAGCATCTACAAGCTGGATCAGGCGTCCAAGACGGTCACGCTGCTGCGCAACGAGAGGCCGCCCATCTTTGAGATCCGAGTTTATGATGCTCACCAGCAGCAAGGTGCCGCTCAGCTCATGTTCTGACCTTCACACCGGCTCTGACCTCTGCCTGGTTAATATCCTGTGTCTCCTGTGTGTGATTGTGTTTGTGTTCAGGTACCAACGCCTGTAGACTCAACAACGGCGGCTGCAGCAGTCTCTGCCTCGTCATTCCTGACGGCCGCTCCTGCGCTTGTGCTGACGACCAAATCCTGGACGATGACAACGTCACCTGCAAAGGTACGTAAGGTCACCTGCACAGGTACGTAAGGTCACCTGCAATTCTGGAGGGACTTGAAGCGGCTCGAGGCTCGAGGCTGACATGTAGATTATTGGTTGCGGGAGGGGAGGGGCGATTTGAGGGAAAAGGAAGGAGGATGTGTGATGACTCCGCCGCTTACCGCTGCTCTGCTCCTCCCCCCGCCAGCCAACCCCTCCTACGTGCCCCCGCCCCAGTGTCAGCCGGGGGAGTTTGCCTGCAGGAACAACCGCTGCATCCAGGAGCGCTGGAAGTGTGACGGAGACAACGACTGCCTGGACAACAGCGACGAGGTCCCGGGGCTTTGCCGTAAGTGGGCGGAGTTTTCCTCGTGGTTGCGCAGCAGCAAAACCAAAGAACAACACCCATGACTCCAGTTTCCAAGTTTCCTTGTAAGGGAGACGTCGGATGTCTGGCTTTGTGATGGCCTCAGACGCAAGGCCTGAAATGTCTTCTCCTGGCATTTGGCACACGGTCACAAAGCATTCTGGAGTCGTCCGCTGATGCCCGGTTGCCAGAGACACATAGAGACACAAACAAAGTAAAACATTCTGCTGTTTATGTAATATCCACCAGAGAAGGTCTGAGTCACCAGCCACTCTGTGCCAGAACCTTCAGGATCACTACGTGGTAGTTGTAACTCACACGTAGAAGTAAGCTACGTAAGTGGTTTGAACTCTAGTTTGAACTCTTTAACTCTGGTTTAAACTAAATCTTGGATGCCCTGCCCCCCCAGACCAGCACACCTGCCCTGCTGACCGCTTCAAGTGCCAGAACAACCGGTGTATTCCCGTCCGCTGGCTGTGTGATGGGGACAACGACTGTGGAAATGATGAAGATGAGTCCAACACTACCTGCTCAGGTGTGTGAAAACACATTTTAGTTTAGTCATGAAATATATCTTTCCATAATCACCGAGCATTCATCGGCAGCCTGCCTGTAAACCAGCAGTAGGAAGGAATTACCCAGAAAGACTAACTCCTGATCTTAAGACGCTGTGCTCAGCAGCATCTAACAGGAGACGATGCGTTCACAAACTAAAGTTAACTGGAAACTAAACATTGTCCCACAGAGCTGCCTTGTCTCGTCTCTGAAATAAAGGCACAGTTTAACCTGTCAACACATCGAGACAATAGTCGACCTCCACAACCTGGTGGCAATGTCCAAAAAATGTCCCTTCGTAGTATCTCATTCACATTCACATTCAAAAGCAGCTCTAGCTGACAATGTCAAAAGAGGAAAGAATCTGCCAAAGGGAGGATCCAAATGGACATATGCCTCGTATGCATAAAAGATGATCATGAACTATTGATATGAAGACCAGACTGTCTAGTGCAGAACCCTGGGCGGCTGTGAAGAGGGCTTCACCAAATGGAAGCTTGGGTCATCCTTATTAACCACTAAAGGACTACTGTTGGAATGACAAAAGACATGAAGTTCATGCAAGCTTCCCTGGCGTTGCAGCTCGCACCTGCCCTCCCAACCAGTACCCCTGCGCCAGCAGCCGCTGCATCCCCATCTCCTGGACCTGCGACCTGGACGACGACTGTGGGGACGGCTCCGACGAGCCCGACTCCTGTGGTGGGTACCGTCTCCTCCTCCCCTCCTCCTCCCCCCCGTCCCACAGGTGTCCCACCGTAGTGATGACTGACCTCCCCCCGTCTTCCCCCTGTCTCCCCCCTGCAGCCTACCCCACCTGCTTCCCACTCACCCAGTTCACCTGCGCCAACGGACGATGCATCAACGTCAACTGGCGCTGTGACAACGGTACGTTGCCCTCTGCTAGCACCCAGTCACATGTTCACCTGTCTCCCAGTCACATGTTCACCTGCTGTCACCCAGTCACACGTTCACCTGTCACCCAGTCACACGTTCACCTGCTGGCACCCAGTCACACGTTCACCTGTCTCCCAGTCACATGTTCACCTGCTGTCACCCAGTCACACGTTCACCTGTCACCCAGTCACACGTTCACCTGCTGGCACCCAGTCACACGTTCACCTGTCTCCCAGTCACATGTTCACCTGCTGTCACCCAGTCACACGTTCACCTGTCACCCAGTCACACGTTCACCTGCTGGCACCCAGTCACACGTTCACCTGTCACCCAGTCACACGTTCACCTGGCACCCAGTCACACGTTCACCTGCTGGCACCCAGTCACACGTTCACCTGTCACCCAGTCACACGTTCACCTGCTGGCACCCAGTCACACGTTCACCTGTCACCCAGTCCCACATTCACCTGGCACCCAGTCACACATTCACCTGCTGGCACCCAGTCACACGTTCACCTGGCACCCAGTCACACGTTCACCTGGCACCCAGTCACACGTTCACCTGGCACCCAGTCACACGTTCACCTGCTGGCACCCAGTCACACGTTCACCTGTCACCCAGTCACACGTTCACCTGGCACCCAGTCACACGTTCACCTGGCACCCAGTCACACGTTCACCTGGCACCCAGTCACACGTTCACCTGCTGGCACCCAGTCACACGTTCACCTGGCACCCAGTCCCACATTCACCTGTCACCCAGTCACACGTTCACCTGGCACCCAGTCACACGTTCACCTGGCACCCAGTCACACGTTCACCTGCTGGCACCCAGTCACACGTTCACCTGCTGTCACCCAGTCACACGTTCACCTGGCACCCAGTCACACGTTCACCTGGCACCCAGTCCCACATTCACCTGTCACCCAGTCACACGTTCACCTGGCACCCAGTCACACGTTCACCTGGCACCCAGTCACACGTTCACCTGCTGTCACCCAGTCACACGTTCACCTGTGCACCCAGTCACACGTTCACCTGTCACCCAGTCACACGTTCACCTGTCACCCAGTCACACGTTCACCTGTCACCCAGTCCCACGTTCACCTGTCACCCAGTCACACGTTCACCTGTCACCCAGTCCCACGTTCACCTGTCACCCAGTCACACGTTCACCTGTCACCCAGTCCCACGTTCACCTGTCACCCAGTCACACGTTCACCTGTCACCCAGTCCCACGTTCACCTGTCACCCAGTCCCACGTTCACCTGTCACCCAGTCACACGTTCACCTGCAACAGAACAGCTACCTGACCACTGTGTGCGTGTGTGTGTGCGTGTGCGTGTGCGTGTGTGCGTGCGTGTGCGTGTGTGCGTGTGTGTGTGTGTGCGTGCGTGTGTGTGTGCAGACAACGACTGCGGGGACAACAGTGACGAGTCCGGCTGCAGCCACTCCTGCTCCAGCGTTCAGTTCAAGTGTAACAGTGGCCGCTGCATCCCGGAGTACTGGACCTGCGACGGAGACAACGACTGCGGCGACTACAGCGACGAGACGCACGCCAACTGCACCAACCAAGGTGAGCAGCGGCACCACGCCCACCCCAGCACAACCCCGCCCACCCCCGCCCGAGTGCCTTCGAGCAAAAGCATCTCCTGGTTGTTGCTGTCACGCACGGTGTCTTCAGTGTTGTGTGTTGGTTTAAGATAAGAGAAGATAAGATAGAACGAATACGAGTTTACGAGGAATACGAATCTGTCTTCCTGGCAGTTATGATAAGATAGAACTTTATTAATCCCGAAGGAAATTCTTGTGCCAGGTTGCATAGCAATACAGTACAATACAACAATAGAGAAATACACAGAATAATACAAATAAACTAACAGATTTACAAATGTACAGTCAAAATATACAAATATAAAACTACATAGGAAAGATAAGATATTCAGACGGTGAAGACAATTTGGCATAATTGAAGTGTAATACTGTGATAATAATAATGGTTATCAGGTTACTTCATAGTACATGATGATGAGAGGTAGTATTACAGGTAATATTTAGAGATAACATGATATTAATAATAATAATAATATAGTACATGATGATGAGAGGTAGTATTACAGGTAATATTTAGAGATAACATGATATTAATAATAATAATAATATAGTACATGATGATGAGAGGTAGTATTACAGGTAATATTTAGAGATAACATGATATTGAATAATAATAATAATATAGTAAACATGATGATGAGAGGTAGTATTACAGATAATATTTAGAGATAACATGATATTAATAATAATAATAATATAGTACATGATGATGAGAGGTAGTATTACAGGTAATATTTAGAGATAACATGATATTAATAATAATAATAATATAGTACATGATGATGAGAGGAGATGAGAGGTAGTATTACAGATAATATTTAGAGATAACATGATATTAATAATAATAATAATAATAATATAGTACATGATGATGAGAGGAGATGAGAGGTAGTATTACAGGTATATTTAGGATAACATATGATATTAATTAATATAATAATATAGTACATGATGAATGAGAGGAGATGGAGAGGTAGTATTACAGATAATAATTTTTAGAGATAACATGATGAATTAATAATAATAAATAATATTAAGTACAATGATGAATGAGAGGTAAAGTAATTACGATAATATTAGAGATAACATGATATTATAATAATAATAAATATAGTACAATGATGATGAGAGGTAGTATTACAGGTAATAATTAGAGATTAACATGATATTAATAATAATAATAATATAGTACATGATGATGGAGGTAGTATGACAGATAATATTTAGAGATAACATGATATTAATAATAATAATAATATAGTACATGATGATGGAGAGGTAGTAATTACAAGTGAATATTTTAGCAGATAACATGATATAATAATAATAATAATATAGTACATGATGATGAGAGGTAGTATTACAGATAATATTTAGAGATAACATGATATTAATAATAATAATAATATAGTACATGATGATGAGAGGAGATGAGAGGTAGTATTACAGGTAATATTTAGAGATAACATGATATTAAATAATAATAATAATATAGTACAGATGATGAGAAGGTAGTATTAACAGATAATATTTAGAGATAACATGATATTAATAATAATAATAATATAGTACATGATGATGAGAGGTAGTATTACAGGTAATATTTAGAGATAACATGATATTAATAATAATAATAATATAGTACATGATGATGAGAGGTAGTATTACAGATAATATTTAGAGATAACATGATATTAATAATAATAATAATAAATAGTACATGATGATGAGAGGTAGTATTACAGATAATATTTAGAGATAACATGATATTAATATTAATAATAATATAGCACATGATGATGAGAGGTAGTATTACAGATAAATATTTAGAGATAACATGATATATATTAATAATAATAATATAGTCTGATGATGATGAGCAGGTAGTATTACAGGTAATATTTAGAGATAAATGATATTGATAATATATAATAATATAGTACATGATGATCGGAGAGGTAGTTATTACAGATAATATTTAGAGATAACATGATATTAAATAATAATAATAATATAGTACATGTGATGAGGGATGAGAGGTAGTATTACAGATAATATTTAGAGATAACATGAATATTAATTAATAATAATAATATAGTACTGATGATGAGAGGTAGTATTACAGATAATATTTAGAGTAAACATGATATTAATAATAATAATAATATAGACATGATGATGAGAGGGTAGTATTACAGATAATATTTTAGAGATAAAGATAATTATAATAATAATAATATAGTACATGATGAATGAGAGGAGTATTAATGGTAATATTTAGAGATAACATGATATTATTAATAATAATAAATAATATAGTACATGATGATGAGAAGGTAGTATTACAGTAATATTTTAGATATAACATGATATTAATAATAATAATAATATAGTACAATGATGATGAGAGGTAGTATTACAGGTAATATTTAGAGATAACATGATAATTAATAATATAATAATATAGTACATGATGATGAGAGGTAGTATTACAGGTAATATTTAGAGATAACATGATATTAAATAATAATAATATAGTACATGATGATGAGAGGTAGTATTAACAGGTAATATTTAGAGATAACATGATATTAATAATAATATAGTACATGATGATGAGGAGGTAGTATTACAGGTAAATATTTTATAGATAACATGATATTAATAATAATAATATAGTACATGATGAAGATGAGAGGTAGTATTACAGTAATATTTAGAGATAACATGATATTAATAATAATAATATAGCACATGATGATGAGAGGTAGTATTACAGGTAATATTTAGAGATAACATGATATTAATAATAATAATAATATAGTACATGATGATGAGAGGAGATGAGAGGTAGTATTACAGGTAATATTTAGAGATAACATGATATTAATAATAATAATAATATAGTACATGATGATGAGAAGGTAGTATTACAGGTAATATTTAGAGATAACATGATATTAATAATAATAATAATATAGTACATGATGATGAGAGGAGATGAGAGGTTAGTATTACAGGTAATATTTTAGAGATACATGAATATTAATAATAATAATATTAATATAGTAAATGATGAAGGAATGAGAGGTAGTATTAAGATAATATTTACTGAAGGTAACATGAATTATTAATAATTAATATAATATAGTACATGATGATGAGAGGAAGATGAAAGGAAAGGGGGTAAAAAAGTATTAAGAGGTATATTTTATAGATAACCTGATATTAAAAATATAATAATATGATAGTACATGATGATGAGAGGAGATGAGAGGTAGTATTACAGATAATATTTAGAGATAACATGATATTAATAATAATAATAATAATAATATAGTACATGATGATGAGAGGAGATGAGAGGTAAGTATTACAGATAATATTTAGAGATAACATGATATTATAATATAATAATAATAATATAGTACATGATGATGAGAGGAGATGAGAGGTAGTATTACAGATAATATTTAGAGATAACATGATATTAATAATGGGAGTTTGCACATCCAGTCTACATGTGCTTTGTGGACTTGGAGAAGGCCTATGACCGTGTCCCCCGGGGAATCCTGTGGGGGGTACTACGGGAGTATGGGGTACCGGGGCCGTTGGTACGTGCCATTCGGTCCCTGTACGAACAAAGTGCGAGCTGCGTCCGTATTCTCGGCACAAAGTCAAGCACGTTCTCAGTGGGTGTTGGACTCCACCAAGGTTGCCCCTTGTCACCGGTTCTGTTCGTGATCTTCATGGACAGAATCTCAAGGCGCAGCCGAGGTGAGGAGAGTGTCCGGTTTGGGGACCTCAGAATTGCATCTCTGCTCTTTGCAGATGATGTGGTTCTGTTGGCTACATCAGACCGTGACCTCCAGCATGCACTGGGGCGGTTTGCAGCCGAGTGTGAAGCGGTCGCGGGATGAGAGTCGGCAACCTCCAAGTCTGAGGCCGTGGTTCTCTGCCGGAAAACGGTGGAGTGTTCCTCCGGGTTGGGAGTGAGTTGCTGCCCCAAGCGAAGGAGTTCAAGTAATCTCGGGGGGTCTTGTTCACGAGTGAGGGCAAAATGGAGCGGGAGATGGACAGACGGATCGGTGCAGCGTCTGCAGTGATGCGGGCACTGTACCGGTCCGTTGTGGTGAAGAGGGAGCTGAGCTGGAAGGCGAAGCTTTCAATTTACTGGTCCATCTACGTTCCAACCCTCACCTATGGTCACGAGCTTTGGGTAGTGACCGAAAGAATGAGATCGCCGGATACAAGCGGCCGAAATGACTTTCCTCCGCAGGGTGGCTGGGCTCAGCCTTAGAGATAGGGTGAGGAGCTCAGACATCCGGAGGGAGCTCGGAGTAGAGCCGCTGCTCCTCCGCATCGAAAGGAGTCAGCTGAGGTGGTTCGGGCATCTGATTAGGATGCCCCCCGGGCGCCTCCCTTTGGAGGTTTTCCGGGCACGTCCAACTGGGAGGAGACCCCGGGGCAGACCCAGAACTCGCTGGAGGGATTATATATCTCGTCTGGCCTGGGAACGCCTCGGGACCCCCCAGGAGGAACTAGAGAGTGTGGCTGTGGAGAAGGAAGCCTGGGGGGCCCTGCTTAGCCGGCTGCCACCGCGACCCGACCCCGGATAAGAGGAGGAGGATGGATGGATGGATGGATGGATGGATGATATTAATAATATTAATAATAATAATATAGTAACATGATGATGAGAGGAGATGAGAGGTAGTATTACAGATAATATTTAGAGATAACATGATATTAATAATAATAATAATATAGTACATGATGATGAGAGGAGATGAGAGGTAGTATTACAGGTAATATTTAGAGATAACATGATATTAATAATAATAATAATATAGTACATGATGATGAGAGGTAGTATTACAGGTAATATTTAGAGATAACATGATATTAATAATAATAATAATATAGTACATGATGATGAGAGGAGATGAGAGGTAGTATTACAGGTAATATTTATAGATAACATGATATTAAATAATAATAATAATATAGTACATGATGATGAAGGAGATGAGAGGTAGTATTACAGGTAATATTTAGAGATAACATGATATTAATAATAATAATAATATATACATGAGAGGAGATGAGAGGTAGTATTACAGATAATATTATGAGATAACATGATATTAATAATAATATAATATTAGTACATGATGATGAAGGAGATGGAGGTAGTATTACAGATAATATTTAAGAGATAACATGATATTAATAATAATAATAATATAGTACATGATGATGAGAGGAGATGAGAGGTAGTATTTCAGGTAAAATTTTAGAGATAACATGAACATTAATAATAATAATAATATATAGTACATGATGATGAGGAGGAGATGAGAGGTATATTTACAGATATATTTATAGATAACATGATATTAATAATAATAATATAATATAGTTACATGATGATGAGAGGAGATGGAGAGTAGTATTGACAGGTAATATTTATAGTAACATGATATATAATAATAATAATATATAGTACATGATGATCGAAGAGGAGATGAAGAGGTAGTATACAGATATATTTATAGATAACATACGATATTTATAATAAAATAATATAGTACATAGATGTGAGAGGAGTGAGAGGGTAAGTATATACAGGTAATATTTAGAGATAACATGATATTAATTAATAATAATAATAATATAGTACATGATGATGAGAGAGAATGAGGAGGTAGTATTAACAGGTAATATTTAGAGATAACATGATATTAATCCAATAATAATAATAATATAGTAACATGATGATGAGAGGAGATGAGAGGTAGTCATTACAGATCATATTTATAGATAACATGATATTAAATTAAACTAATAATAATATAGTACATGATGATGAGGAGTAGATGAGAGGTAGTATTACAGACTAATATTTAGAGATAAACATGATATTAATAATAAATAATAATATAGTAACATGATGATGAGAGGAGATGAGAGGTAGTATTACAGGATAATATTAGAGATAACATGATATTAATAATAATAATAATAATATAGTAATGATGATGAGAGGAGATGAGAGGTAGTATACAGATAATATTTAGAGATAACATGATATTATATAATAATAATAATATAGTACATGATGATGAGAGGAGATGAGAGGTAGTATTACAGATAATATTTAGAGATAACATGATATTAATAATAATAATAATATAGTACATGATGATGAGAGGAGATGAGAGGTAGTATTACAGGTAATATTTAGAGATAAAAACATGATATTTAATAATAATAATAATAATATAGTACATGATGATGAGAGGAGATGAGAGGTAGTATTACAGTAATATTTAGAGATAACATGATATTATTAATAATAATAATAATAATATAGTACATGATGATGAGAGGAGATGAGAGGTAGTATTACAGGTAATATTTATAGATAACATGATATTAATAATAATAATAATATAGTACATGATGATGAGAGGAGATGAGAGGTAGTATTACAGGTAATATTTATAGATAACATGATATTAATAATAATAATAATAATATAGTACATGATGATGAGAGGAGATGAGAGGTAGTATTACAGGTAATATTTAGAGATAACATGATATTAATAATAATAATAATAATATAGTACATGATGATGAGAGGAGATGAGAGGTAGTATTACAGATAATATTTATAGATAACATGATATTAATAATAATAATAATAATATAGTACATGATGATGAGAGGAGATGAGAGGTAGTATTACAGGTAATATTTAGAGATAACATGACATTAATAATAATAATAATAATATAGCACATGATGATGAGAGGAGATGAGAGGTAGTATTACAGGTAATATTTTAGAGATAACATGATATTAATAATAATAATAATATAGTACATGATGATGAGAGGAGATGAGAGGTGTATTACAGGTAATATTTAGAGATAACATGATATTAATAATAATAATAATAATATAGTACATGATGATGAGAGTAGTATTACAGGTAAATATTTAGAGATAACATACATTAATAATAATAATAATAATAATATAGCACATGATGATGAAGGAGATGAGAGGTAGTATACAGATAATATTTATAGATAACATGATATTAATAATAATAATAATATAGTACATGATGATGAGAGGAGATGAGAGGTAGTATTACAGGTAATATTAGAGATAACATGATATTAATAATAAAATAATAATACTATGCACATTGATGATGAGAGTAGTATTACAGGAATATTTAAGATAACATGATATTAATAATAATAATAATAATATAGTACATGATGATGAGAGGAGATGAGAGTAGTATTACAAGGTAATCATTTAGAGATTAACATGATATTAATAATAATAATAATATAGTAACATGATGAATGAGAGGAGGATGAGGAGGTAGTAGTTACAGATATATTTATAGATAACATGATATAATAATAATAAAACTATGAGTACATGATGGATGAGAGGAGATGAAGGTAGTATTACAGGTAATATTTAGAGATAACATGATATTCAATAATAATAAATATATAGCACCATGAATGATGAGAGGTAGTAATTACAGATAATATTTATAGATAACATGATATAATAATCAAATCATATATAGCCACATGGATGATGAGAGGTAGTATTACAGATAATATTTATAGATAACATGATTTATAATACATAATATAATATAGCAACATGAATGTGAGAGGTAGTATTACAGATAATATTTAGAGATAACATGATATTAATAATAATAATAATATAGTACATGATGATGAGAGGTAGTATTACAGATAATATTTAGAGATAACATGATATTAATAATAATAATAATATAGCACATGATGATGAGAGGTAGTATTACAGGTAATATTTAGAGATAACATGATATTAATAATAATAATAATAATATAGCACATGATGATGAGAGGTAGTATTACAGGTAATATTTAGAGATAACATGATATTAATAATAATAATAATATAGTACATGATGATGAGAGGTAGTATTACAGATAATATTTAGAGATAACATGATATTAATAATAATAATAATAATATAGTACATGATGATGAGAGGTAGTATTACAGGTAATATTTAGAGATAACATGATATTAATAATAATAATAATAATATAGTACATGATGATGAGAGGTAGTATTACAGATAATATTTATAGATAACATGATATTAATAATAATAATAATATAGCACATGATGATGAGAGGTAGTATTACAGATAATATTTAGATATCACATGGTTTGCAATAGAGCTCTTCAGAGCTAAGAGGAGCTAGCGTTCTCTTGATGTTGCCATCGCGTCTTGTGTCTTTTACGTTGTGTAGTGTTTGTGTACGTTGTGTAGTGTTTGTGTACGTTGTGTAGTGTTTGTGTAGGTTGTGTAGTGTTTGTGTACGTTGTGTAGTGTTTGTGTAGGTTGTGTAGTGTTTGTGTACGTTGTGTAGTGTTTGTGTAGGTTGTGTAGTGTTTGTGTACGTTGTGTAGTGTTTGTGTAGGTTGTGTAGTGTTTGTGTAGGTTGTGTAGTGTTTGTGTACGTTGTGTAGTGTTTGTGTACGTTGTGTACGTTGTGTAGTGTTTGTGTAGGTTGTGTAGTGTTTGTGTACGTTGTGTAGTGTTTGTGTACGTTGTGTAGTGTTTGTGTAGGTTGTGTAGTGTTTGTGTACGTTGTGTAGTGTTTGTGTACGTTGTGTAGTGTTTGTGTACGTTGTGTAGTGTTTGTGTAGTTGTTGTGTATACGTTGTGTAGTGTGTGTATACGTTGTGTAGTGTTTGTATACGTTGTGTAGTGTTTGTGTATACGTTGTGTAGTGTGTGTATACGTTGTGTAGTGTTTGTGTACGTTGTGTAGTGTGTGTATACGTTGTGTAGTGTTTGTGTATACGTTGTGTAGTGTGTGTATACGTTGTGTAGTGTTTGTGTACGTTGTGTAGTGTGTGTATACGTTGTGTAGTGTGTGTATACGTTGTGTAGTGTGTGTATACGTTGTGTAGTGTTTGTGTACGTTGTGTAGTGTGTGTATACGTTGTGTAGTGTGTGTATACGTTGTGTAGTGTGTGTATACGTTGTGTAGTGTTTGTGTACGTTGTGTAGTGTGTGTATACGTTGTGTAGTGTGTGTATACG